>DWON01004872.1:0-15656 GCA_018251015.1 Phocides pigmalion okeechobee | reverse complement strand
AACGACTCTACCACCTTTAAACTAACTAACGACATAAGAATTTTTTTACACCGAATTATGAATTGCAACGGTATTTCTTTCAACTGTCTACCGAATGTATGCAATCGCGATGATAAACTCGTTTACTTATACATCCTACTACGAATACTTACTAGGGATATAATATATAATTATAAACTATTTCCAATTCAGCAAACGTCCGAGCGTTACGACCAACACGAGCCTACTCGTTGTTATTGTCGCGTCGTCGTAATTCCGATAACAACTCCCTGCTTTAAGACTGAATGTATCGTTTGATATTGTGGAGTTTGTATTGACTTGCAGTGACAGCATTAGCAAGATGATAGAACCTCTATACTGACTGTCATCTTTCGATAAGATTTAATAGACGGCTAATGTAGTATCTTGAGCATGTATGCATGTTTCATATATTTATTACCACTAGTGGTCACCCATCCAAGGTAAGAGCGCGCGTGGCGTTGCTTGACTTTTTCATTCGTTTACAATGTACACAAAAACTGCTTAATGTGGTCTTAGAAGTGCGAAAGCGAGCTGAAAAATGTTATCATTAACGATGATGCATCCAACTTTGGACCGCGCATTACTTAACTATTCCGTTCGTTTACAATGTACACAAAAATTGGGTGTTTAGATAGACATGATACAGTAATTTAATAGAAGTAAATATAAAAATAAATCGTAAAACACGACGATTGCGATAAGTCTTTTTCATTACTTATGTTAAGTTAGCCATAAAAGGAAAATACACGACATATACCTACTTGTACCTCGGAAAAAATACGCCATATTTAGACACCTTATTATACAACGCAATGTATAATACACATTATACATGCCGTCGAAACATCAACACCTAGATGTAACGAGGAGACTGACGTAAATCCATTATTCATTCATGGGAATCCAATTCAAAGTGAAACGGTTTCAAATATTAAATTCATATCAACGTCTTATTTCCCACTGCACTGTTTATGCAGAAAAACTGCTTCTGTATTACCTACATTTTTATTTCTTTCACAAGCAATCCTATATTTGGGTTCCATATTTCAACTTTACTGATATCTGAATTACTTTTAACGACTGTACATTTTTTTGTCTATTGTAATTTTCTGTTTCTCAAATAATAAATAAATAAAGAAACAAATAAATGTCATTTAAAAGTATATATTATTTTAGTAATATAAATAAATAATTAAATAAATGAGTACTAACTTCATTCAAATGGTACTCATTTGGTACTGAGAATGGTACGGGTGTGTTTTGGACATATTTTCTTTATTTTTTTTGGTAAATTTGTCCTCACAACTAGCCCTTTTGTAACGTTCTTTCTAACTTGTACAGTTTATTGTTATTGTATGTGTTATTTTTTGTTATTTCTCTTACTTTTGCGCTTCAAACTTATACTGTCTGTCTAATCTGTTATAACTTATAGTGGGAACTTTACTGATGTCTGAATTACTTTTAACGACTGTATATTTTTCTGTCTACTGTAATCATCTGTTTCCCAAATAATATATCAATAAATAAAAAAATAAATATCTTTTAAAAGTATATATTCTTTTAATAAAAGATAAGATTGTAATTGATCGTTGTCCGTGCTTGGAAGATTCGAGAGCCTTATTCACGCAATAGAGCCGATCGCGTATAAAGCTAATAAATAAAATATAATGCCTAAAACATTTTGTTAACATGCAAATATTGCAATATTAAGTCCTGACCTCGTCTATAATTGCAGTGAAGAGACTGCATGCGATATTCAATCTGCTTATATCAAAGCATTTACTTACAAAGTACATTTGTAAGCATTGCATTTGTGAATGGAAGTTACATATCGCGAGCTTAACCCAAAAGGTAAAATGAATTTGTTCGCTTTTACCTAATCTATGATACATATGGATTTTAGTAAGGCTTGTCGTTTTATAAGTAACTAAATTTGTCTCGCTGCGTTACGTACGCAGATTCGATGTTATAAAATTTAATACAATCTTCCAACCCCTATTTTACTTCTCTTGAAGTGGAATTTACAAAACCACTTTTCTTAGTGCTCACTTTTTTATTATGATAGAGTACAAAATGGGCATGCAGGCTACCTAATATTAAGTGGTATAACTATATGAAACTCATATATAAAAATTTGCGAATAGATTATCGGTTTCTTTCAAAATACCCTTCCTTTTCTACCTTTGGAGACACATCTTTACAAAGTTACTGTGCGCTGTCTGTACGCTTAGATCTTTCAAAGATGCTACGAATTATAATATGGTTTTCATCAATAGACAGAATGATTTAAGAGGGACGTTTATATGTATAATATACATTATAGCAGAGAAAAGTGTAAAATATTAAAAAATTGTAATTCGATGTCCTAAAGGCACCCGTGCGAAGCTGGGGCTGGTCGCTAGTTATACGAACTCATAATTTATATGCTTGAAACGAACTGACTCTAATCTTTTAAGACACTTAACCCTTGCATCTCGAATGCACATCAAGAAACCGACCATTGCGAACAATAAAAAATATCCAGGCGCAATTATCGCTATAATACTTCTCGTAATAACAACTGAATCAAGTCACGTAGCTACGCAACGAGCCAGCAACGCTCAATTAGAGGGTCGCTTCCATAGACTAACGAAGAAATAGACATGCTAGTGGTTTTTGTGAGAGGAAGGTCGTGCGTACACGGCGCTAATCTTGGCGCGTTTTCTGGCGCTGCAAATGACATTGGCAATGCATTGACGATGCCTTAATTCTGCATTTGTTTATAGGCGATGGTGACTACAGAAGTCATCATCGCGTATGAGAATTTTATATCCCATTCGACTACTTGTTTGCAACACAAGAGTTGCTTCACAGCAGATTATGACAGCGATGGAAAATGAAAAGTTATTTTGGTTCATCTGTAATAATGTCACATAACATGTATTACATCCAGATTTTACAGCACAATTGTTTTGGCGATGGTAGAAACTTATTTTACGAATTAAAAGTTGCTGATATTGTCGTCACATTTTAAACGCATATATCTAATTATATATACTTTTTATTATATACTGGGCACTAAGATAAGACTTAATATATATGTCATTGATAAGCCACATTTAAATTTCCATTGTATGGTACGTATATTTCTTATATTTTCGAAATAACAAACGAGCATATAGTCCAACTGGACTAGTAGGGGATTAATAGTCACTTCTGTATGAATCCCTGACAAAATAGAATTTCAGCTTGTAATCAGCCATAGATGCGTTCCTTGAGTTTGAAATAAAAGGTCTACTTATCTTAAATCTCTTTTCACACACACTTTAGTTAAAAACGCAGCAACGTTTCAAATTGCTGTTATACGGCGTAAGTAAAAGTGGCTTCGATCAACCACGAAGGGTTACCAACGTAAAATTGAACAGATGCAATTGAAGACTGGAATTACATGTCATTTCTGTCTATCACTGTATCTATGGTCGTATCAGTATCGCGATCCGCACCCATAACGAAGACGGACTTATCTGAAATTTCTAATCTCGTGACTCATATACATGCGTTCGCGAAATTACCTTGATAGTCCGCTACTTGTGGACAGAGGCTCCAACGCCGTTATGATAAACGACTTTTATAGTTCCTAGAGGCCCATAAAAGGACCATTTTACTCATTTGTACTAACCGACTTTATTTTAGATGGGTGTATTCGACGGTGACTGCTATGTATTCTGTCCGATTATATTTTCGCTAGAATAATTTATATAAAAAGCTTTTAAGTTCATATCTTACGCCGAGATATTCGATTACTAGTGCGGGAATACGGCCAGCTTTATTGGCACCGTACCGTACGCGGTTGGAGTTTCTTTAAAATACTTAAGTTAAGATTTTATTACAATTAGTTTTAACTTATTACATGTTACATCGTTTAATGGATTGGATTAAAGTGTAAATATTTATATAAATAACTGTAAAACAAACTACATCGCTTAATCCAATTAAACTTCTAAATTCACCATTAAAACATTTTTTCTAGTCCGAAGTTTATCTGATGCAGACCGGTCCAAGTGCTTTCAAGCACCCCTTGTTTCACATTCAGCGATAAACTATATTTAAAAATCTCAAGCGAGCATGCAGGTCGCCTGAAATTCAGTAGTCGCTGCAGTCCATAGACATTCACATATAGTCTCAAGGACGACTGAAATCCTATCTGAAGGCATACGTAGATATATCTGAGGACTAACATGGTCGCTTTGCTTGTAAGTGTAGCCGATTACAGTTCCTATTCAGTGGTAACTTTTTGCTTCTTGGCGGAGTATGAGGGAGGACCCCTAGGAGGTACTACCAGGGGGTAGTACCTCCTAGGTTGAACAAGTTATGCTTGTACTTTTTTCTACTTAAGAACTGAAATAAGCTTTTCAGTTAACATAAATATATAGTATAAGTATATATTTTTTGTATTAAAAAGTAACAAACGAGTTGGCGGAAGGCATCCAATGTTTAATAGTCTCTGTAGCTCATGTTCAACATCAAGCAGGGTTAAAGTCCTGACGCCTTGCAATTGCTCCTGAAGGCTGAGATGGTCATCTAATTTGTTAGTTTAGCTGGCAAATATATCACTCCAAACAACACAAATAAAGCATTACGTCGGATTATGAGGGCGGCGGTGGTACCATTTCGGTCAAATCGGAGTTCTACCACGTGGTAAAATGACCCTATAAGAAGATTAAACTACCTTCTATATTATCTATCTTAAAAATATTTGTAATAAAAATAGTTTTAGGTTACTTGGTACTGGTAGAAAATATTTATAAAAATTAGCCGTGACCACGAGCAATGCAACTATTTCGAAATATCGGCAATAATCACGAGTATCCATTACATAATGAAATATATCGCTAATCGTGTACCTTATCCAGTGAGACAAGTCCATAAATGTAATCAGTGGGTGTTGAAAACGCGTTGTTACGGTTATGGTGACGACTGTATTAATATAATACCTGTCAAATTAAGGCGAGCTGGTTTGAGAGATGGCCTATCTGCCTCATTGTGCCCGATCGCGGCTACCAGTCCGTTCTACATTTTATAGAAAGTACGTGAGAAAATGCAGTGCAAATAAATTGTAAACGGTTACAATATGATGGCTTTATTATATGCGGCATGATATGGTGAAATAGGTTTCGTATGTCATTATTATTTTAAGACCACCTTTTTAAGAATCTTTAAAAAAGGGTTTTGTGCGTTACGTAGATTTTTCAGCCATTTCTTAACCATAGGAAGGACACGTTATTTCCAAAGCTTGTCTGAAAAAAAGTCTGATATAACCTCTTTATACGCCGAAAATATATACAATTTTAACTTTTTTTATGATACGATGAGGTCTGAAAACATGTCATGTTCCTGATGTAAATAATCATAATTGTATACCAAATAATTTCATTATGTTTTCTGAGTTTGGAAAATATTTGACTTCTAATCCACTGATAACCATTTACAGATATCGGTAATTTTGTCTTTTATGGATAATAAATGCTATCATTCATAATTTTTACTACCAAAGATAATAACGGCAAAAATATCATAGATTTTATTTTGGCTACAAAATTTGATTCAAATAAATATCTCGTGTATATATACTGTAGTTGTATCTTATCAAATGCATATTTGGCTAAATATGGACGCATTTAATTGCTGTCTTATAGTTTGAAATGTTTTTAAAATATCGGCATCTTTTCTCAAAAAACATTTATCGAAGTATTCATATTACACAAAATAACTTAAGCGTGAAATTTTAGATTCAACAAAAATGCAAATTTGGAGTTAATTTAAGTAAGAAGATACCCAAAATTTCCGTTCAAACGCAATATGCAATCAAAAATATTATTATTGTTGAGATCCGAAATTATGTGGCAGATTGTTATTTACGGCAGAAAGCGTACCGACCACACTGACTCCCAGAGAAACTGTAACACAATCACATATTTTACACTTCTGTATGAGTTTAATTGAGCAAGAAAAAAGTCGAGGCCGCTCGCAGCGGGGTGACTTCCAAATTTATCCAAAAAAATCCGCAAAACACACCCATTACTTACGTCAAAGACGCAACAGGACATAAGCGCACTTCAGCAATATTAAGCGTGAGATACGGCCTTCAACGATGACCCAGATTTTGATCCGCCGCGCAATGCTCTTTATGATGACTTTTTGAAAAATGTAGTTTTTAATTCCGAGCAGGAACGGACCGAATTGAATGAGCCCGCGTGCAGCTCTCTTAACTGTAAGGCTTATAAATTGCTATTTCTTATGCGTGAGCGACGGAAGTCTGTCGATATTTTACATTAAATTAATGCAGGTATAAAAGAAATCGGTGCCGGCGTTTTTTAAAAATCAACTGCCCTTCTTTAATTTTCATTTATTAATATTGCATTTCTCTTGTTACAGTCCTTCTTCGGGCGCACGTACAACAACCTGTCCTCGATATCGGAATGCAAAAACAATGGGGAATGCGTCATCAACAAGAAGAACAGGACGGCGTGTAAAGCCTGCAGGCTACGGAAGTGTTTGCTCGTCGGAATGTCCAAGTCGGGCTCCCGATACGGGAGGCGGTCGAACTGGTTCAAGATACACTGTCTCCTGCAAGAACAGCAACAACAACATATCCAGCAATTGCAGACTAGCAAATCACCGCCAACGTTCAATTCGTCGATAAATCCGTCGTTTTTGCCAACAAATCTTCTCCCGGCGGCAGCTTTAGCAGAATATTACAAGAACACAGAGAAGAGACCGTTCACAGAAGACGTCACGCGGCAAAGCGTATCACCGTCAGATTCTGGAGCATCATCCGCGGACCCAGAAGATGACAATAGTTCTAGAAGCACCAGCGGTTTGAGTATCTTCCGACCCGCATCTTCTCCGAGTAGCGAAAAGGACGTTCGGTTACAAGCCATTAGGAACCAAAACAAGGATGCCAGAAGAAAAAAACCGCCCACTCTTCCACCTTCTCCATTCGGCGTCACCGCGTCCCCAAGCTATTCTCCTGGAAGTGGCTCGTTTATGCCGACACCTATGCAAACCATGAGAGCAGTACCATCTGCTATGACCTGGCAGAATCGTCATGGAGGGGATTTGCTTCTGCATTCTCCAGCTGTAGCAGGCGTTGCCATAGAACAAGACCAGCCAATTGACCTGTCGATAAAATCCACAGCTGTCCTATTTAGAAGTCCGAAAAACGACGAAGTTAGCGATTCAGAACCAGAGTTAAGTATCGACTTGGATGGAAACGGTAAAGACATCATGAAGAACCCGCTTGATTTGAGTCTCGTTCCAAAAAGGTCCGAAGAAGTGCCAATGACCGGTTGAAGAATATCGTTAAGAGTGAGTCATCGAGACGCACATGGTCCTCTATTTATATGTAAATATTTTGGTACTTATTCCTAGTTAGTTAAAGTTAATCGAAATCTCTATTTTTAAAATACTCTGCCATACAGTATTTAAGTACATTCCTTCCTTCTAGATTACCTGTCCTTGCTACCATAATGTTAATGTTGTTTTACTTGTAGATAATAGTTAGTTAATAAGATGATGTGAAAAGGCAAGTGATATAAGAGTGTGTCATATGTTTTAAAATGTGGAGATGATGCTTATCTTTCTCTCATCACTATCATTCGCTCAATTGTCCGAGCGTTATTATCTTAAATGTCACTATTTCGTAACCGTGTTGTATCTCATTATGCTATTACGTAAGTACAATGGGTGTATGCTTATTCGTCTCTTACCAAGAGTAGATTACTGTACTGAGCATTCCAGATGGATATTTTGGTATTAACAAATTTGACTTAAATTTAGAGTGATCAAATCCTGTACAATCATTATAAACATATAAACCCTACATACATATACGTACATATATATATAATATATAGATTGCTATTTAATTTTTGTCCTTAATTTCATTACGACTCATATTATAGATATCTTAGAGGGATTTTCGAAAAGATATAGAGGATTTTTCTCAATATTATCCGCAAATTCTCGCCCTACAAATACCTTACGGATTAATATGTCTCAATAACGAAAAGTTTACTATTATTTCTATATTTACAGATTTGTTTCTGACTTTGGTAAATATATTGAATCCTAATAATAATCTAGAATCAAGATAAATCTTTGCATCTATTGGTAAGTCTTACAATCTAAATTTAAATCTTAATGTACATATATGATCGGATAAGTTGATATAACCGGATAGGATGGTATACCCGGATCGGATGGTATTCACATAACGATATTAACATAATAATTTTATATTTTTTTCTAAAATTTAAAATTGTGTCAGATTATTTCATAAACCAGTTATGTATGTTTTAAAAATATAATAATTTATTTTTTATTATATTTTTATCTGTATTTACATTTCCATCTGTCACAATTATTTTGCGAATACTACGTCAGCAAATGTTATTGTTACGTCTATTTCCACTTTTCTATAATTTAATAAAGAAAACATGAAAATTATTAATACACGTGTAAAGGGAAAGTTAGCGTCATTCTCCAGTTCTATTTCCTTATAGGAAATCGACAATAATGTGCCAGTTATAACTATGCCAGTTAATGTTTTACCAGTGTACTTATAGTTTTATATAATGGGATTAAAGGCCAGTCGTTTGAAGCTCAAAATTAAAATGTACAAATAAACTTAGAAATTGTATATTAGATCGCAGAAGTATTTATTTGTAGTTAAGGCCAGTTTATTGAGTCATTTTACTATTTCTGTAAGAATCTTTAGCATAATTTTTATTTGTAATTTATAATTAGTACATTTGTGTTTGATTTTGTTGTTTGTTTCGTTTGTTGGAGATTTTTATACGTTTATACATTCCTTTTTATAATGTTCATGACAGTGTTTGATGCGTATTTTTATATCAATATAATTCAGTGATGAAATTTAATTTCTTTTATTTTATTATCCTTTATTATTTAATCCAAAAACACACAGCTCAATAAAGCTTGTCACTTTAGTGTTAAACACAATCATTCTGGTGTCACAAACAATATATTCAAATAATATACATATGTATATTATAATATAATAGAAGCAATTAGACTTCCTTGTTTTCTGAAATTGCAGAAGATATATATTTAACGGGTAAATAATGAATATTGTCTTAAAATCTAAATTTGACTTGCCCTAAATTAATTATAAATAAAATATTGTATAATTAAAATGTTCGAATGGCATGACAAATAAATTCAAGTAATCAATATATAGTACAGGACTGTTTAGATACTGAAAAACATCCGGGTTCGATTCCTGGCATTTCCTGAAATTTCCCGGAAAGTAAATTTTTCATTTATCAGTATGGATATCCTCTTTGTTACTTTTTTGTGTGTATATTTGTGTATGAAATATTGTAAATGAGACAACTGGTCATATACCGTAATATTCAACCTTTATAAAGTCGCCTCTCCACTCTCGCAAACCTGATAATAAAGCATACTTTCCGTAATCCGCCGTAAAGCAAGCCGTGAGTGTGTTCTCAGCCTGAAATTATGAGTTTAATACTCAATAAATAAGGGTTTCAAATCATTTCGTTACTTGCATTAAAAGGCATCGTATTACGTATATTAATTAAAAATATACTTTATGTACTTCTAAATACGGTCACTTTTTGAATGACATTAGTGTCTCACTTGAGATTTTTAGTTACTGTCAAAATTTTGCTTAATACTTAATGGAATATATGTTATACAAACCGACTGTCTTTGCAAAATATCACATTATCCTGATCCTCTTTTTCTGAATAGACGGCGTATAAAATAACTTTTATATTTAGATAGAAAATATATAAATAAAGTAGATAGATAATATAACCTTCAAAGAGTCACTTTATAGACATAATTAAAGTAAAGAAAACTAATATTAACTTGCGTATTAGGTATTATATTATCAAGTAACTAGTGGTATTCCGCGGCTTTATCCGTGTTTAATGAGCATCGTTTTCTTTGTTTGAATTCGAGTATAATTCATGTATAGAACTATTTAATAGAAACAATCCCTTTATCTTTGTGTCACTCTATCGGTTTAAGAAACGCTAGTCCAATGTAGCTTAAAGAGAACAGCACTTCTCCGATTTAGTCGATACAAAAAATAGGCAAACAGGGACAGTACTACAGAAAATAGTCAGCGTTACTGGTTTTGGGAGGTACCCAAGATTCTGGCAGCATTTCCTTTTTGTATGATTATGCCAATACACTGAGTGAAATACAAGCCAGCTTTTGGGAGTAAGTAATAAAATCCGAAAAGTGAACAGCAGTTTAACTATAGTTATATTATGGTCAAATCCCAAACATATTTAGAAATTATAGTCTATATGCTATTTTGATTTACGAAGTTATTTTCATATTTACAACGATGAAAATCTTAAACCGAATTAAAATAAAACCTAACCTAAACAATCTAAAGAGAGTCCGTGCCCATGCGGCATGGTTCCAAAAACACTAGCTGCATTCCCGCGTTGAATAGCAATCGCAATTCTCTGCGCAATATGAACCAACCCTCTTGTCATCGTTTGCGTCGATCAGACGTGGTACTATTTTAATTCTACATCCATATTTGGAACTGAGATTACGAAGAGTTTTTTTATGGTTATTCGTATTAAAGCAATTTTTATCTCAACTAGGCCATGCTTGCTGATATGTGTCCATATTAACAGATCTCTCTTATGTATATTTGTGCCTACTTTAAAGAGATCAAACTCTATCTCAATTTCTGTTTATCGATTTTCTTAATTACTGACGCATAATTACACCATAGTACTCTGATGGTCCAGGTTCGAATCCATTTTTTGCATCTAGGTGTAATCTTAACTAGAACAGATAAGTGACCTAGATTTTTTAATTATTATTTTTAATAATAATAAAATTTCAAAATTATAGCCTATTAAAATTTCACTGTCGACTTTAACGATGAAATTAGGCTTGTTTGGAAACATACTTGCTCCATGAATTATAACTAACGATAGTACATTCCGAGTCGAATAGTTCCAAAGCGAAATTAAGAAAAATAATGTACCATTAATAATAATAATATATTAAAGTGGTCCATTAGTGGGTACGTAAAGGCTGATGGATGGATGGATGGAATAATATATTAAAAGCAAATTGAGATATAATAATAATAATCATCGTTACATAGTCCATAATGTGTTAGTAATTACAGTAAACTTAAAACTATGTATGTTAGTAAAATATGGAAGTCCTGAGAAACAAAATGAAGACATAATTACATCATTTTCTGTGCGACATTCTTACAGAAGTGATGTGCAACGAGTTTTAGTGGCACTGACATTATGGAGCTGTTTATCTTAGTACTAATAACGCTTAAGAGACCATTGATGCTGCCATTCAAGCATTTATAAATGTGTTAATTAATGTTTGTGTATGTCTCTGTAACAATTAGAAGGTGGCGAGTGAAGCCATAGACCAGAGCTTACATAATCCCCCAAGTCACGCCAAAGCTTCCAGTTACATGCAATATCACGTTTATTTGGTTTGCGCTAGTGACAGATGGCGATATATTGGCTGTTGCCACCGATGCCGATGTATTGAACGTTCAATGTTGTGTATTGCTTCTAGACCCAATATTTTTGGTCAGGCGTTATAGTCGATATGGTCTGGGTTTGCGAGTGTGACAAAAAATAAAAATTCAGTAGCGGCGAAGCAATATCAGACGTTGATTACGTTTTTTCTAGGTGAAACCATACTTCAACGTTAAAGGTACCACCAAAAATGCGACGAAACGTACATGTTACCTCAGATACGAGTTTATTTACATACAACCTCAAACAGGACTAAAATCCTGCGTAAGTCGTACGCTGCATCACTTCTCCTGAATACTAAGATGGTCGATTCGTAAAGTGCTGTCAATATCCGATCCTCTCTAAAGGAAGCTCAAGAGATGATTCGAAGCGAATCATAAGGATGGCCATGGTCCCTGCCCGATCAAACCATAGACGTACAATATTGCAAATGTTTATTTCTTCAATTTCTTTAAAAAGAAAATTGATGTCAAATGTTAATTCCCTAAATAGCCATTATTTATATTGTGTATTATCAAAAATGTTCTTGCGATCCAAATAACTTGTTAACAAAGGGATCGCTGTGTGAAGTAACTTGTAAGTAGAAAGTAGGCACAATAAAAGTTGATACGCCTTGCTTGGAGGCATCTGTGAAGTTAATTGTAAACGAGCTTGTTTATAAAGTCGGTAAATATGGTAGAAATGCTCACTCGCTTTGAATAGACGCCATGGTATATACTCACTGGAAATTTGTTCACAACTCTGTCGTATTTACGGAGTTTATATATGTGTAAAATGGAAGTGAGCTAAGACTGATTTAAATACAACGGCAGCGGCATAATACTCTTGATATGCCGTCATTCAACCTCCGCAACTGCTCTCTATTTTATCTGTCTTGTACTATTTTGTGTATAGATATTAGAATAACAAAAGAAAATAATATTATTTTATTCATGATTTTACTTGATTCTATTTATCTTACTTCTATATTTCATTATAAGTTTTTAATTAATATAAATTGTTTCATAACATCACGATAGCATGACGTCCATGATGTGCCGTCATGTATCATATCCTCTCCGCAACCGCCCTCTATTTTATCTTCATTTTATATATATAAAATATGATTTTTTAATTTTAGTTATATTTTTGCATATACAACTCACATTTATTTTATTATTAACGATATTTATAGTTTCTATTTATTTCAACTCGTATATTTAATTATTAAGTATTTAAATAGAACGTCTGTTCTATTACAGATTGAACATGGTTGTCCATGGGCTGCAGTGACCACTTAACATCAGGTGGCCTGCATGCCCATTTCTTACTCTTTCATAATAAAAAAAATATATAAATACTTAAACATCATTTCGATATTTCACGTATGTACCAAACCATATGTTTTTGTGTAATCTTCTGTCAATAAGTTAATTATTATCTATATCAATGTATTGGGCTTAGGTAATAACTAATGTGTAATTTGTGTCCAAACTCAGTATTTCAGTTACCGCACACATTAATTTTCATCCGCCGTCAGCTTAGTTCAACTCCGTAGCTTTCGGGAAATGTTCTGTGAGTAAGTGTTAAATTTTACCGTCTCAGTGATATATGGTGAGGTTTCAAATTGAAACAGATTAACTGGATTTTCTGTCGTTTGTTTTTAGTTTACTCCTGGAGGATCGATTTTCGTACACAGCGCTCGGCTTGAACATTTTATGGCGAGTTTTTATTATCGATTTTTCTAATCGTTAATGAAATTTGAAACTGTTACTTGTTTTTCTTTGTTCTTTGTTTTTTCACCGTGCTACTTATTCAGAATACATACATATCTAATGTATTATACTGTTGTAAAGTGTCTACATACGTCTATAAAATAAACTATTTCTTTTAAACATTTACTGCATATTCAGTATATAAGTACGTATTCAAATATGCGGAGTCAATTCGTCAAGCTTCGTTATTTAATTTACATATAATAATATTTGATATTTGTGTAAAATGAAGCAAATAAATTCAAAAAAATATTATACGATGCAAGTTTACCTGTTACTCAGTTCGCATGTCACGTGGATATTTTTCTGCTCTATAGTTAAATAATATTATATCATATATTTCATAAAGATAATTTTATGTTTCTTTTTTTTTCTATTTTAATGTACTTTGTTAAAGTGTTATATTTAATTACAATAATGATAATCTATTTAATATAACTAATGTACATACTTACTTATATATTATATTAATAAGGAGTGCCTGAATTTTACTCAAATTCGTTAATATTAACCACGTAACTGCCTTGATATCGGAAGCGCAAAATACGCGATGCCATGACAAGAAAAAAACACACGAATGTTTTCGCGCCATCTTGGTTCTAGCGAACGCCTCACGATTAGTATGAGGGATTTCTGCGTATTTTCAAATTATTTTTCACTGAAATACATAAGAATTTTATATGTTAAACTTAATTTCAGGTTACTTAATAGTAAGTGGTCACTGCAGTTCTTAGTATGCTCATTCAATTTGAAACAGGATCGCAGTCCTATCTGCGATAAAAGATTCATTGCTATTCGTACCTCTTTCTCTGGAGTAAGATGGTCGCTTTCTTTATAAGTGCATCTCTACCGAATCACAAGTGTTCCTTCACGATGGATTATGAGTACAAATATAATTTATGTATGACATGCTATCCGAACGGATCTTATTGACTTTGCACCCTTGCTGTGACTGGTCCGTAATATATTCAGGGACGGCCTAATATCGAGTTGTTGTCAACTTACAATACCGGTGAGGGTTAATTTATTCCATTTTTATCCCATTGCAGAAGAATAAATATATAATATAGATATATTATATATTTATAATTGTTCTCTGTACATGCCCAAAGAGCGTGCAATATTCAATATTAATAAATTTGTCAAATTAATAACGATATCATAGTTATAATTTTCTATAAATGTTATGTTAATTAATTTTTATTACACAATTAATTCTAGTATCAAATAGTTATTAAATGTCAAATTTATTATTGAGTTAAAGATTACATACAATTAAATTATACTTATGTACATCAGACTTAACATAATATATCTTTATCTTTAGGGAATTCATTTAAGGTTACTCGTAATAGTAGACAAAATAAAAACAATACTATTGTTCTTGTAACATCATCAGCCGTTTACTGTCCCATTGCAGGGCATGGATCTCCACTCAGAGTGGCCATGATTAGACCACTTGCATTTTATTAGCGTGGTGGGCCACCACGATAATAAAATACAAGTGGTACACTTCACACATCTTTGAGCACTTCATGAAGAACTTTCAAGCATGTTGGTTTCCTCATGATGGGCTCCTTCACCCTTAAAGCAAGACAATTAATTTCAAATACGAAGAAAAATCTAAAATTGGAAGTCTGCTTTGCCCTGGGTACCTATTTATATTAACCGATTTTGCCGACTATCTGGTGTATTTGTTTATGTGAGAAGAGTAGCAAACGAGCATGCAAACCACCTGTTGTTAAGTAGTTGCAGCCTATAGACATCCACGTACAACCACAAACAAGACCGAAATCCTACCTGAGCTCCTGAGGACTAAGATGGTCGCCTCGCTTCAAAGTGTAGCCGGCAACCGCACCTCTACAACCGAAACACAAGTAACGCATTACGGTGGATTACGATATATTTATATTAACCGATTTTTCTGAGTATGAAATATGGTATATTTGTCCTTTTCATTTAATTTCCCTTGTCTCACATGACATCTTCAAGTTTTGTCCCCTTTAACTTTCACGTGAGCTCGTTGCAACTTTGCGTATGAATTAATTGCTTGTTTAGCTTTTGTACTGAACAAATTTGTCAACTTCAGATTGAATTCTACAACATGAATACTTTGTTTGTCTTTTGATTTTCCTGCTGAATGTGGAACTTACGTTGTTTGTTTCAAGTTGCCTGGAAACTGAATATTTTTTGATTTCTAATATCTATTGTTCTAGATAGTCGCTTTGCTTGTAAGTGTAGCTGACAGTTACACAAAATAACTTCCTCTTTAGTTAAAGTATACGTTTGCTCGCCCGGGACGGCACCACTG
>DWON01004871.1:0-15656 GCA_018251015.1 Phocides pigmalion okeechobee | reverse complement strand
GGATCTCTCTACGACAACGTTACGCTGCCCGAGCAATATACGAAGATAATCAAGTTTTCTTAGGAATATCTGAACATGAATCCTTAAGTCAACAATTGTGACTTAGACATGCTTACGTCTCACCATCTCTCCGAAATATATCATCCACGAATACACAGACGTAATGTTCGCCCCAATCCTGTAGCGCTGACGTATACAGAGCATAGATTTGTATGTACAACACAGGTGCGTACAAATCGCAAGCGTGTTGCGCTACATAATACACAACAGTTTTGTACGCTGGTAAATAAATAAAACTTCCAATTAGATACCAAATAACGTTGTCATGCGGAAACAGACATAAAAACAATGGAGAAACTCTTTAGTTTAAAGACATTTGCAAATATCAAACTTATACACACAAATGCAATTTACAGAATTCAACAATGTTGTAAACGGAACAGACTGAACAAAATAGGCTGTATTAATACAACGTCACTTTCCGACCCGCTAAATACAAAATGGTAACACGCGAACTGTTTACCGGGCATATTTCATTGCAGAAAGTTTAATCCCTTTCGCAAATATTACGAACTCGTTAAACAATGATCCTACTTATGTCAGAAACGCAATAACTGGATCGCAACGTTGTTTTAACTGACTTTAACGTTTTAATAAAGATTAAAAGCCATTCACGATGCAATTAAGTTGTTCGTTCCTTTTTTGTTATTTTATTTTTTTAATAAAATGAATTGGCTAATAAGCTTATAGTCCGCCTGGTAGAATGTGGTCACTGTTATCCATGGACATTTAGAATCGACTTCATATAGAACACGCGTCTGATCTGAGAAGACAAATGGATTCCTTATTACGAACAAAACGTTTGAACTGATCGTTGTATATTTCTGGAAGATTTGGAGGTAACTATTATTGGAGGTTGTTATTAACGCAATAGAACCAAAAACAATAGTCTTAAGGACATTTGTAACAAACTGCTTAAAAGCGTTCCTGCGTCGTCGCCCGACGGTGGAGCGGTCGGGTTTTTAGTCAGTTGAAGCCCGACACAACCTTCCGTAGACCCGGCCACGGAAAGTGTTCGTCGGGAGTTTTCCTGACGACAGAAAAGAAACACTATACCTATACAGCAGTTCTTAATGCAAAAATATAGCGCTGCTATGTTTTACTTTAAAAAGTATTAATCCGATCATAACCAAATTGACCAGATTTTACGCGGCCTTCCAAGCAGCAGCGTACCAGTTGAAGATTGTAGATTTGATTTCCACGTAGGACTATTATTTATTGGGTTGGGAATAAGTTCGTAGCGTTTTTATCGAAGACTTTTATTTAAACAAAAAACAATAATTATATCAATAAGTTAATCAATTATATATTCGCCGTTGCTGATTACAACATCTTTCCACCTCTTGACCAATTTTTTGATGCCGTTCCCCCAAAAATCGTCTGGTCTGGTGTCAAAGAAGTTGTTGAGCCAGTTTTTAAGGACCTCTTTGTTATCAAAGATAACTTTCTTCATATGCTTTGACAGAGAGCGGAAAAGATGATAATCGGTTGGTGCAAGGTCCGGAGAATACGGCGGATGCTGAAGGACCTCCCATTCGAGCTCTTGGTCTTTGACGATTTCTGCAATATGAGGCCTGGCGTTGTCGTGAAGGAGTATGGTTTGACTATGTCCATCAGGTCTTTTCAGTCGAATAGCCTTATCTATGCGGTATAGCTGAGCAATGTAGAGCTTCTTGTTGACCGTGGCATTCTTTTCAAGCATTTCCCCGTGCATCATGCCCTCCCAGTTCCACCAAACACGTATCATGATCTTCTCTGAATGAGGGTTCGGCTTGACTCACGGCTTTGGCGTACCTCCCGGAGCCACCCACTCCTTTCTTTGCTTCATATTGATGTATAGGCACCATTTCCCATCTCCCGTGACGATTCGGTACAAAAAGCGCTGTTTATGTCCACGTGTGGCTCGATGGCGGGCGAGATGCTGAGAAGCTATTTGAAGGCGACTTTCTTTGTTTTTTTCGTTGAGCTCGTGAGGCACCAAGGCTCCCATTTTTTCGGTAAATCCCATTGAATGAAGGTGATTCAGAAACATTTTATGATTGCAGTCGATTTTTTCCGCTAATTCACGACTGGTTTGGCGATCGTTCTCCTTGAAGAGTGATTTGGGATGTTCTTCATCAAATTCAGAAGGCCTTCCACTGCTGAACGTGTCATCCACGTCAAAGTCGCCGTGCTGTAGACTCGCCTATGACACCTTGTCCATACACGTCGCAAATGCAACGGGCTGTTTAGACAGCTTTTTGACCTCGTCAAAAAGCTAAGAAGAAGGTGTCGAAAATGTTGATTTTTGCCTCCTGGATATTCCATTTCTAAGCCTCAAAATTAACAATTAACATAGTTTTGTAGAGCAGAAAGAGTTCTATCCACTGAATACCCTTTTACAAATAGCAAATAAATCGTCGTAAAATAAAAGAAAATATAAAAACGTTATGAACTTATTCTCCAACCTATTATTTTGATAAATACGACAGTTAATCCGAGCATGGATGTGTAAATGATTTATTGAGTATGTTTTATTCTTTTGGTCACCATAGACTTAGCTCTACCTAATTGGGGATCAGATGGTCGTGTGCATAATCCCAGGATATAAAAAATAGTAGACTAAACTCACACAGCTTGAATTAGGAACGTCTCCCAAAAAAGCTTATTCTCCTTAAAATATGAGTGTGACTTGTTTGTTAGGATTAAGATAACAAAAACTGAACCGAACATAACTCAGTTGATGTCCTTAGACCCTAATACCTGGGCCACGAAACATGCGACCTTTAGAGGCTTTTATACGCCACAAGCGTTACTTCAATGCATCGAAAACAAGACTACGAATACTTATGGTTAATTATAGCATGTACATATGTTTGTATTATGGCATGTTTGCGACATTCCGCAGGAGGGATTTGTCGTCGGTATGAATGTATGTATTTATACATGTATTTATGCCGCAATAGAGAAAAATATACATAAAGAAACAAGAAAAACGCGACGGAATGTCAGGACGCGTATGGGGGCCTATGGAGGAGTCGCAGTAAAACCGCGTTCAACCATTAAACGCTAAGGAAAATTCGCTCATACTAATTCGATATAGGGTGTTAAGCTACAGTTCGACAAAGGTGGTACCACTGCCGTCCTCATAATCCACTCTAAGGCTTACTTCTTTCGCTTGGAGAGATTGACGGCTACACTTACAACTTACAACCATCTCAGTCCTCAGTAGCAAGGCGTCTATACAGGACTTTAGTGTTTGACATTGGACGTTGATATCCATGAGCTGTAGTGACCGTTTAACAAGTGGCTTACAGGCCATTTGATATTAAACTGTTAACTTGTTAGCTAATTTTCATCCATCAATCAACCTTTATATGTCCATTAACATAGGGCCTCCCCTAGTAGGCGCCACTCAAACCGGTTTTGTGCCCTTTGTATCTAGCGGTTACCCGCTATCCTTATCAAGTCGTCGGTCCACCTGGTCCGGTCCACCTCTGTGCTCTTTTTCCCCATTTATATAGTTCGCTAATTTATACAACACAAAAGTACAATTTTTAACACAATTTGCTGACTTTACGAAGTCGAATACGAGTACGAATACGAGTCGAATTTTTAGCCGCTCAACGCTAACAGCGCTTACAGCGCAAACCGATTTTACTGTTGAACATTGAATTTCGTGGCCCTAGGTTCACACCTCTTTTTTCGATCCTATGTCACCTTTATTTCTGACTGTGACCTAAACATACATTATTAAGAGAATTAGGTTTTTTTTTAATTCATGTACATCCTGTTACTTTTTTTTGGCAGCACCCTTGATTTATTCTATCCAAGCCAGTATGTTATTTTGAGAATCAATGTTTGTTTGATTATTTTTTAAATGTATTTATAGATAGATAGATAGACAGATAGATAAACCGTTTATTTTGTATTAACAACAGACACAGAGTATTTAAAACTAACATGTTAAACAAAAAAAAAATGCAATTATGAAGAGAAAATATAATAAACTAAAACAAATACTAGAATTGTTGTAATACGAAAAGGGTCACACTCAGCTTGTGCCGTCGCGCAGGAGCACTGCGGCTGCTGGTTTTCAGTGTTACCCAAATCGCGTAGTTCCGTGAGCGGCGTCATTTAACGTATTAATAGGTATGTTAATTATCTCATGTACACCAGTAGAGAGGGTAGATGTCAAAAAGTTGGTCGTGCTACGTGCAACGTACGACACGGACGTGCGCCCTGCTCGGTCTGGTGTAGTAACGAACCAGTGATAATTTATATAAAAATACATTACGACTTTATTATATTAGGACGTGCCTTGTTTTTAGTGTATAATTTGAAGGCATAAGTCGTAATTTTATTCATTGTAGCCTTAAATACTCCAAAAAATATTTTTTATGCTATTTTCAGCTCTAAAATCCGTGCTGACTTGTATCCTAAGGATTTTCATAGAAGCTGTGTGGAACACGGTGTCGCGATGCGCTTTATGATCGTTATAACGCTGTATGTGTTCATAATAACACTAACTGTTTATATTACTTTATGTATAAAGGGCACTCACGAATAACGATTTAATTCCTAATATTTCGAACCAGTTGCATGGCTCGTGGTCACGGCTTAATCGGCTTATCACGGCGTGGTTATTGTAGTATACGTGTGTGAAATAGAAGGAAGCTTTATGTCGTCTCAAGCGCACGCGTGGTCGTATATCAGCTGAGTCGGCTGGTAGCGGCGGAAGTGAGAGGGCGCGTGTGTCTGTGAGCCGATAATAGTGAATGAAGTATACACTACATTTTGGCTAGAGGGGGGAGTGATATTAGTTTTTCTAAACTATACACGTCAAACTTCAGATATGTTTTTACTCAAAAACGTACAATTGCATTTTTGTGTTACATTTTACATATAATACATAAAAACATCAAAAGGCTATTATTTTTAATGTGAGAAGAGTAGCAAACGAACATGCAAACCACCTGATGTTAAGTAGCCGCAGCCCATTGACATCCACGTACAGCCACAAATACAACTGAAATCCTATCTGCGCTCGAACGTAGATACGTTGCTACTACTAAGGACAAAGATGGTCGCCTTGCTTCAAAGTGTAACCGGCAACCGCATCTCTCTAATCAAAACACAAGTAATGCTTTACGGCGTATTATGAGGATGTCGATGGTACCTTCCAAGTCGAACTATAGCTCCATTTGAATTTTGATATTACAAACATATAAACTTCACAGTGTAAATTATAAAATGTTACCATATTTCCATTAATCGCCCTTCACAACTCCAAACTATAACAAAACATCCCACATGAGTCTGTTTTAAGCAGAACTTATAGTGTCCAAGTGAAGTTTAAGTTTCAGTTTATACTGAAGACGCTAGTAGCGGTAGTTCAATAATGAAACTCGGTCGGAAGTTTAATATCCTGTGATTCGGGACCGAACCTCGGGCTATTAAATTATTAAAGAGTTTGGGAGCTACTGAAAATTTCTGTTAAAAATCGTTCATGACATACTTTTAGTTAGTATCTCAATTTACAAAATCTACGACTCACGCAAGTTTGTTTTGGTAAGGAAATGAAAATAACTTTTTAATTAATTACTATGATACTATAAATCAAGAATATATGATTTTAAACTTATATTAGTATGTACATCGCCATATATGTTTCTTACTATTACGGCTCAGTTTAGTCGTAATCACGAACAATGTAACTAGTTCAAAATATTGGCACTCAAGAAACAAAAAATCGTCAATCTTGAGTACCTGGTTCACAGTAAAGGAATCTTAATTTTACTATATACCGAGTACTCACGATTAAAGATTTTTGATTGCTGACTTCAAGTTAAAGAGAAATTTAAATATCACACACACATACATATTTGTGTGTATGTGTACACATGTACAGCGGTAACCGTGCGACGAAGCACTTTTGGTTCGACTCAAGAGCGTGACAAACATTTTTTTTTATTATGAAAGAGTAAGAAACGAGCATGCAGGCCACCTGATGTTAAGTGGTCACTGCGGCCCGTGGACAACCACGTCCAATCTCAAATAGAACAGAAGTTCTATTTACGGATTGACGCGGATGCGTTCCTACTCTTGAGGACTAAGATAGTCGCCTCTAATAATGTGTTTCCGGCAACCGCGGCGGTACACCGGCGGTACACGACTGACTATTCATTCGATGATTGTATATAACATAACTTGTCTAATTATTAATCTCTCGTAGCTATCTGTTTAGAATTAAATTTCTAGTATTACCATAAATCCTCCATCCGATTCATAAAAAGACATCACAGTTTACGACACAACAAAACCGACGAGCGGAAACTTAAAACACCACATTCCGTTGATTAAAAATGTATGTTAATTCAGGCTTAACGACTAGATACTTCATTTACAATTCACTACACGTCATTTGCGAGTCACGTTTTTATTCCAGCCCCCAGTGCCCTTTTCATTGTACGTTTAACTTCCCAACTTGTACGCTAACTTAAGTTTATTTATGTTGCTCATACTACCCTCTAGAAGCCAATTTGTGAGGATGCCTCTTAGAAATAACATATCGTATTGTTGTTATTCTTCCGCTCTCGTGGTCTCAAAGCGACGTTTCGGTTCACATTCAAGAGATGCAACTATTATGTGAAGCTCTGGTGAATCTGCTTTTGTTGTTTCAAAAGGTAGTAATTCTTATTATCTTTTTGTGGATAAACTAATAGCTTTGTTTACTTCGCTACGATTTCTGTATTACAATATCGCGTACGTAACAATATATTAAAACACTGACATTTTGTAAATTTTACAGAAGTAAAAATTAAATATTAATGGAAAGTTTAAAGTGAAAGTTGGAATTTCGAAAGAAATTAAAATCATTGAGAAAAATATAAAAATTAACACTGACTGCGGAGCTCATTATATTAGATCAGGTCAGCGTTGGGTAAGGCGCCACTAAACTGGAGCTTATTCCTCTAGACTGTAAACGTGCCAAGAATTCACTGAAATATTGTATTTTCTAGCATCTGTGTATCATCTACGAAAACACAAACGTAATGTCCGCCCCCAGTCTTGTAACGCCGTCGTAAGCACACTTTTGTTCACCCGTAATCCATACAGATTTGTCCGTATAACACAGGTGTGCCACAAGAGCGTTGCGCCTCGTATCACATAGCATTGTTAGCCGCGGGGAAAGTATTAACGCTATACCATTTTTCCTTTCGGTATATAATATAAGGTTGCGAAGTTGATATTATGCTATTTTTGATATCATAATTAATTATTGTATCTCGATGTGATAATATTATGTTGACAGGAATTACACAAATATAATAAATTAATTATATTTATATACAGCCTGTGTCAAAAGGGAACCTACGGAATGTAACACCTTGATTCTTTCTTTCTTTCGTTCGTTCGTTCGTCCATCCGTTCGTTCGTTCATTCGTTCTTGTATTTTAATGTAAAAGTCTCGTGCGTAAAATAATGACCTCGAAATTCTTACGTAACGATAAGTTGGAAGTCGCAGAAGTCGGCGACAGCACGATATATCGTTATAAGAAAGTGCGAGTTCCAAAGACGGTAACTCCTCATTGCTACATCTCTCCCGGGAACGTCTCACGCTTGCACTTTGGCTTTTCAACGCTTTCTACACTCATCGTCCACTAGCTGTGAGACATGGAAGCCATGCACAAGTACACAGACAAATAGACGCAGTACAGAAATCTTTAGTAATAGTTTAGATTGAACTGGAAATTGAAGCTGGAACTTTTCGTGTTAAACTCGTGATTACTGCTGCACCATGAACCATTAATGCCTAATGGATATCTGTATTTTAAACTTTTTTGTTTTTTTTTTACAAGTAATATTGCAAAAAGTGTTATTACGGTTTCCTGTTTTAGTTTCAAATGTTGGATAACTATAATTTGACCGGGGAGGTACCACTGCCTTGTCTTTCGGTTGGAGAGGTGCGGTTGCCGGCTACACATTGAAGCGAAGCCAATATTTTAGTCCTCAGAAGTAGCGACGTATCTACGTTCGAGCTCAGATAGGATTTTAGTCGTGTTTGTGGTTGTACGTGGATGTCCATGGGCTGCGATAAGTTAACATCAGGTGGTTTGCATACTCGTTTGCTACTATTCAAAAACAAAAATAAAACTTCAAATGGCGCGTTCAGTTTTCTGCGCGCCGACGTTGGGGCTTGCCCCTAAAGTGAGCATGGCCTGTGAGGGTCGGGCCACTGTCGAAGTCGCAGATGTGTGTGCGAGCAATACCGTGGATCCGCCACTCTGCGGCGAGGTGACCCATCAGGTTTTTAGTGGATTGGGATCCGACATAACCTTCAGTCGGCCCCGTGGCGAAAGATTCCGAGTTGTCCTGACGTAAATAAATAATATCTAATGGTACGGATTGGTACCAGCTCCACTTCCTCCATTAATTTAAGTTACTATTTATAAATTGCATTTTCAAAGATAGAAATGATGTGTTTTGAAGTTTCTTTTGTCTACTCTTCTCCAAAACGAAACACCTTACGAGTCGGCGGTAGTTTATTGACGTTCAGAAAGAGTTCTGTAAAGAATCTACTTTGAACAAAAAAAAAATTATTTTGAATCTGATTCTGATTTTTTGTTCTGGTTCTGAATCTTGTTCTGGTTCTGGTTCTGGTTATGGTTCTGGTTCTGGTTCTGATTCTGATTCTGATTTTGATTTTAATTGAGTATTGTATGGTAGGATTAGTGGCAATCTGCAACTGTCGTCATCGTATTAAGGTTATACATTAATGTCTTCCATATGAGTTATCTCAATTGGCGCCATCTCGCGGGTACAGTTTGCAATGCATTCCAGTTCACAGCCCTCATCCCACAGGACTCATTCGAAATTACTCTGTAACACTTCTGTTTCTGTTCATAACGTAATTATGCATCTTCTATGTGACTCTTGTTAATCCCACTGCCGAGCAAGGTTCTCCATCTAAGGGGGGATAAGGCATACCCCACCACGATGTATCAATACTTATTTTTCTTCAATCATATGTACAAAGATACAGGTCGTCTGTCGGGCTGTATCTTCATGCAGCACGTCTGTCGAATGTCTTCAAACTACCCTGGAGTTCTCTGACAAAGTTTAATTACTAACATCATCACCACTAGCGGCTACCCATCCTATTTTCAATTACGCCTTATCTTTATGTTGTTATAAATATTTAAATTCCAATTTATTAAGAATAAAATAACCGAAAATGTAGAAATACTGGTAGTTGGTATCCATCTAAAATGAAGTTACTAAAACTCATCTATTATCCCCAAATAGAACCTAACCTAACCTAACTTTCTCTTAAGGTCGCTCATAGATAATTACTGAAGACTAAATTGGTGCAATAAATAAAATTCTACCTCTCATTCTTCTGACAGAATTTCAAAAATGTGACCGGTAGTATACAAAAAATATACAGTATTTAATTATATTATATAATTTGCCGTACTCAACGTAAAAAAAAAAACTTAAAAATACGAAGTTCCATATGCTTTTATCGTGTCGACTTAAATAAAACAATAAATAATATTTAAAAAAAAACGAAATAACACGCTTTTATAAAAAATCCAATTAAAAAAGTTATTATTATATAAGTTATATATTATTTTCATGTTATTGCATTTTCATCCGTCCTTGATACTTGTGTAAAGTTTCAAATTGATCAGACTTAAAAAGTGGTAGAGCCATTAGAGCTCGCCCGGGGCGGCACTACCGCCACCCTCATAACCCGCCGAAAAGCAACATGTTCTTCATGTATTGTGTTTCGCTTGGGGAGCTGCGGTTGCCGGATACACATTATTGGAGGCGACCATCTTAGTCCTCAAAAGTAGGAACGCATTCGCGTCCATCCTTAAATATATTTTTTGTTCTATTTGAGATTGGACGTGGCTGTCCATGGGCTGTAGTGATCACTTAATACCAGGTTGCCTGCATGATCGTTTCTTACTCTTTCGCAATAAAATAAAATAAAGTATGATACCTAGTCTTGTAATTTTGTATAAATCTGCACGACTATACATACGACTGTAGGGAACTACATTCGCCGGCATGCGTGCACTAAATACATAGTACATGGGTACTATGCGTTTGCTACGAGTATGCAGATGAGTTTCGCTACTATTCCATTCAAACCGCACGTCTACTAATCGAGGACTGAGGCATTATTTACATCAAATAGAAGCGAGTCGCTTCATTTGAGTCAGAAGAAACTATGCCATTCGTATATTTCGTAATTATGTTCACAGGATCGTTTTAAGGAAATCAGTGACATGGCTTTTAATGTATAACCAATAAGAACTCTTGATAGTTTATTCGAAATGTCGGTGATAGATATGTGGGGCACGAAAGGTATAATTAATATCAGGATTCTACAATATACGTAGAAAGACTTGTTCCCAATTATGGGACGTATGCGGAAAGTAAGGACTTTATATACTACACAATATACATAATATTCGTTCGTAAATGTAGTTTTGTGTTATTCTTTTGACCTACAATTTATGTAAATAGTAAGCAATCTTTGGCGCCAGTTAATAGCATACAGGCCTACAAAAATGGCTAAGATTTGCCTACAAATGTACTTACTTATAAACAAGCATTTCATTTGAATTAATATCCAATTTATTAGCATGTTTTCCACCCAAGATTCGGATTAGGGCCTGAGTTCGTCAATATTGATTCCCAATAAATAATTCCTTTATACATTCACCATTCAATTACAGTAATGTAGTGAATAAAACGCGGGAAAGCCTCCAAAGAAAACCCGGTCCATTGAAAAAGGAATACATTTGAAAAACAATATTCAAATTAGGTCAATCAGTGGAAACGGCCGAGTATTTTCTTATACTTTACCTGTAGTAATTCTCTAATAAATTATTGACAAGCTTTGAGA
This sequence comes from Phocides pigmalion okeechobee, assembly GCA_018251015.1. Lineage (NCBI taxonomy): Eukaryota > Metazoa > Arthropoda > Insecta > Lepidoptera > Hesperiidae > Phocides > Phocides pigmalion. The sequence goes on along the minus strand of DWON01004871.1, from coordinate 4,693 downwards.
CAGACCCAAATTTCGAAATACATTAAATTACTCTTGATTATAAAATAACGAAGTCAAGTAATTTGTCAACACGATAACGACGATTTTTTTCCTTCACCCACATACACAAATTACAATTCGCACAAAATACATTGCGCAGCAATTTTAACTTAATGATAGTAACCCAATTTTATGTACTAGCATTAAAATCCAGTGAAAAGAAGTTCGACCTTCTTTTGGAGTTCCAGGTTCGAATTCAAGGAGTCTTACGTTTACGCAGCAAATAATGACAACGATGGAATATATTGTGAGAAATTATAATATTCTTAAATATTTGCATAGTGTTGTACTGTTCGTTCAAGGAGGTATCAGTTTTCTACCGCGATTGAATTCTTGTTTAACTAGAAAGGTAGGATTGGCGCTTAAAATTAATAATTATAAGACAGATATACAGAAAGTTAGGCTTAACAGACACGCAATCTCAACTGGGGGTGATTATACATTTGTTGCTATTCCTGAATACTAAGATAGTTCAAATATGTGAGCCGGTAATCCCTCCATCAACCAAAATTCTACCTTAATAACCTCTTTACGCACACGACACGTATTCGCTGACGGAAACCACATAGCTATATAAAAAAACAAGATACATAAATTTGCATAGTAAAATTGGCTAGCAGTTGGTACTCGCTGTCAAACGTGTCAAAAATATTTTCAAGAGCTTTCTTTATAGGCCTGTTTCATTCAGTCTTTAATGCGAAGTTATACGAGCAGGATGGTGGGAATAGCTCGCGCCCGTAGGTCAGAACTGCCCTAGGGAAATCCTTGCGGTAACCTCTTTTTCAAACGATCCGCATCCTGTACGTACAAGTTTTGTTAAAAGGACGATAACCACGATACTCGGACGAAATCCCGTGCTTAGCCGAGATGTAAAATATACCAGTTGCATTGTCGTAAGGATTGTGGGATTTTGGACTCTGTATTTTAGAAAACCAATTTGTTTCAACATACAAGATTATATGGACATGATGTATGTCTTTAATATTGTTTTAACTTAATTGGATTAAAATAGATAGAATAAAATATGTATATTAAGTTTAAATATAACAAATACAGGTATCGTTTAGTTATGTTTAAATCGTAGTTATTATTATTTGTTAACGCAAACAACTTTATTTGATATAATAATTTTTTTATGATATTTTTCAAAATAGGTTGTATAAAAATCTTCTTTCTTTTATTTACATGAAAATGTATATGTCAGTTTGTTTGGCTAAGCAGGCTATGTTTTGCTAAAAGTGATAGTTTTTTTTTTATTCATTGCAAAGTTTTGAATAAAGTATTTCATCATAAATATGACTACCGTTGGAAAATTTATTAAATAAAAGTGGTCTAACAATACGCTTAATAAATATTTATATGCCCTTCGGTCTGTCCGACGCACATAGTTTATTATAAAATATTTTGTTAAGTATAAAGTAAACAACTTTTTGTATTTGCCTACTTCACGCAATAGTAAATATTGTAAAAGAAATGCTTTCTATGAATACGTGAGATTCAATGGAGGTGCTTATTCAAACACCCTACTAAGTACTCTTATATGGGTTCTTTATATGGTTCGCTTCAAATGCATTTAATACTTTTAAAGAAAAGCGAATTATAGTATAAAAGACATCTATTAAATAAGCTCACGTAAGATTTGGCTTTTGTTCCGATTTAGTATTAATATTTGGAATAATAATAATATATGGGCCTCATTGCCTGAATTAAATAAATATGTTTGTGTAATTTCATTTTAATGTACTAACAGATCCATATACTACCAAGTATTAAATAGTTCAACCATTAGAACATAATTAGAATAATGATATCAATATGTACATACATATTTATCTAATACACGAATTATAATATTTCTGCCACACTACTGTCATTAGGATTTTTTTTTTTGGGCCCAGACAAAGGGCGACCCTCCATGCGGGAGGGAGGTGGTGAATGCTCATGCATACCACTGCGGCCGGCCGCGGTGGTTATGTGGGACTCACGAGTAACCCACGTGCCTACACACTAAACATCAGCTGGGGGTTGGCTATGACCTTAGGGGTCTCTAAGCATTCATCGGATGCGTCCCCCTCTTGGGTGGTTGAGGGGGTGACATACTAACTGCGGGCGCTCGGATTTTTATAATAAATTGGGTGGCGGTACATAACAACTTTTTATGATCGATAAAATATTTTTAACATTTCTAGATTTGGCTAAAAACGATAAATTTAACAATCAAACAATTTTCAATCATTAAACTAATTAAAACAAAATTTCCGGAAACGCGATTTCTTAAATATGTGGTTTCGCTCCGACATATACATAAAATTTAAATATTACAATAATATTTATTTCAATCAGTCTAGTTTAAAATAAAATGTTCATACTTTTATAACTTAAATTATTTGAAAAATGAATTATGTACTTTTATTTTGTTGAAATATTGTGGAAATATGAACTGTTTGAGATTCTATATCTAATTATAAAATCGAGTATAATGATCCATTGCGGACTTCAAGCTCTATGGTGTGGAAGTGACATGTCTACAATACAACTACTCTTTGATATTTATTAACTGTCCTTTCTTGAAAAGAAATTTAACACCACCTGAAATAATCATTTAACATTATTACTTATAGTAATTTTGTTAAGGAAGTTGTTCCTTAGACTTTCTCTATTTTTTCGCTTAAATCGACGATATCTTTATGGTAATTATACTTGCAATACGAGCGAGAGCTTGGCGTCCATGATGGGTTCTGTACCAGAAGGTGTAAACGTAATATTACATGTTGTTTCATAAATTGATACATAAATAAAGAAATATTTTTTAAATAATTATAATTTTCACATACGGCGTTCACGTGCCTCGCTGGCAACACGAAAGCTTGTACAGTTCATAGAGAAGTAGTAAAGGCTGGTTATATGTTATCTTAGAATAAGGCGTAGGCATCGATAAGTGGTAAAAGTTTTAACGATTGGCTGCAACAGTTCGAAGGGCAATTACTCGTCGTTGATCTCAAAAACAGTCGGCCATGGAATTATTGTAGTGCGAATTGTCGCGGTTTTCTAATTCAGTATTATCTGTTGGATTTGTGATGTGTGGGCGAGAGTAAATTTATATTTCTTCGGTATTATGTTCTTTTTTGGTGATAATTGCTCTTCTTACTACGAGATTGTAATTACGTATAATTATGTAGCTTGTTTAAGACATTTCATCGGTCGGCCACAGTGGCGAAGGTAATGTGAAACAATGAAATGATTAGTGATATGCTAGTATCACTAAAATAAATTTATAGAATCCTTCCACATTGTGCGTTACCGATTTTAGCATAGAGTTTTTAACACGGTTAACACATTTATATAATGAATGCGAAATAACAATGGGTGGTTTCCTTTCGGTTGGTTAAATGTGACATTTTCGTTGTTGAGGTCAATAGATAATCTGTGAAAATATGGCGGAATATCACTAGAAAAAGTTCTAAAAATTAACTTTTTACCGCGTAATTACTATAAATATGATGTTTTTATTTGCGATTCAATTCCAGATTAAATTTAATCGTAAAAGGCAACTATCCAATGTTATAAGTTTATCGTTCAGTTGACCGCTAGGTGAGTCTCTATCGACTTGTAGCATACGTTATTCCGGTCACTCACACGAGCAAACTTTTTTCAAAAGTTACGAAAGAGCAAGCAATGTTACAAGTATTTTTTCGAAATTTACATTGAATTTATTTATTTAAAAAATGTATGGAGAATCAGCTTCTATTCGACTGGAAATGTAGGCTGTATTGTAAGAATAACAGTTAAAGAAATTATAATAAATATATCGGTTGTCAATGTGAAAAATAAAAGTTGTGATTAGAAACAGTGTCTCGTATGCACTGGCTGGCTGTGGTCGAAATCGCGTGGAAGACTACGCATGAATGAGGTTCGCGAGTGTTGATGTTCACTACAAAATAGAACACTGTTCGTCTTAAAATTATGTGTTTATATGCAAGTTCTACTTACACTTGATTTGCACAATAGTGCGTACGTGAGTGACCAGCTTTAGATTAAGGTGCAAATGTTCCTATGAGTGTTAGTGTCGATCCGATCTGTGGGTGGAAGGGCCGGTGTTGTATAGTAGTTGTATAGTCGATTAATTCAATATTTCTAGCCTTGTTAAGAATCATCATGTCGGAGATTTTTCTATTAACATTACCTTAATAAAATATACAATTTTATAATGTGTTTTTAGTTATTCCATGAGCATGCAGTAATTTGTATAATCTATTTAATTGGTTATTCTAATTTCAACGTGTAAAATAAATAAATTTGTCTTCTAGACCTCTCTCGGCTGGTTATATATATTTGAATTAGTATTGTCATTCGATAGTAATGCAAATCTAAATAATCATAAGTTTAGATTTTTATTTCCATGGTAACAACTGCAATTTGTTGAAATATGGAAGCATCTCAGAAGAATTTACTTTTTATCCATTGATAAAGAGTAAATTCTTCTGAGATGCTTCCATATTTCATTGATCCATTCAACTTCCAACCGCTACGTTGATGGTTATCTTTGTAATCTTATGTAAAGAATATTTTTGAATAGTGATAGTTTCGATGAATGAAATTCAAATTAAAGGTGGTAGAGCCGTTAGAGCTCGCTCGGGGCGGCACCACCGCCACC
>DWON01004870.1:0-15657 GCA_018251015.1 Phocides pigmalion okeechobee | reverse complement strand
CCCAACCGAAACACAATACACGAAGAACATGTTGCTTTACGTCGGGTTATGAGGGTGGCGGTGGTGCCGCCCCGGGCAAGCTCTAACGGCTCTACAACTTTTAAAATACGTTTCCACAAATAGATAGATTACTCAAGTTTTCGTACCTAACGAATATACAGTCATTTTATGGTTATTTAAATTAATTACACCATCTTAAATGGTAATGAAAAATATTGTAAGGAAATCTACATACCAAAGAATTCTCTATGTACATAGACACGTACATGACGGACTCATAAACTGCATCAATGTTATTAAACACTGACTTATATGAATTAATGTCAAACTTTACCGTAATAACAGACGAATTTGAGACAATGCACGTAACTTATTCCCGGCTATAATTTTATCTTTTAATGCAAGTCCCAACATTTTAATTAAGTTTAATCTAAATTTTGCAAACTTATCAAAAAATACTAATTCAAAAGTAATTCTGACCTTTGATGCAGTTTATGAGTCCGTCAGTGTAGTTTTCAAAATTTTTGGTATCTAGGAAGCAACAATTAGCCAGCTTTCGTTAGCATCGAAATCCTTCTCAATGGTAGGGTGGAGTTAATTTCTTAGAAATATTGTTAATTTGTTAAAAACTTCTATTTTTTATTAAAAATATGTAAAAAATAATATTTCATGTTAAAGAATCGTCTATGAATTTATATTTATATGCGTTAAATTAATAACCTGCCGCATCTAGTCACGTTGTGACCTTTGTTACAGACGACTAACAATTACCGACGGAAATAGAGGGTGACTCTATCAAGATTGCCTAAATGACGAGAATAACTTGTTATTTCTTCTCTCCCATGACAGAAAACAAATTAGTATGTAGTTTACCTCAATATTTAACGTTTTCATTATCTGATGATGACTTGGGCCGATAAATAGTATAAGCAAAAACTAACTGAAAGCAGACGGTGACTAAATAGCAATGCAGCAATCGAAGATACTGCTCAAAAGTATAGCAACGCTGAACGGAGTTTTTTTTTTTTTTCTGAGTACGAAAAGAGTAAGACCCAAGTCTACTATGCTGTTGAGAACTTTCCTCTCAATGTTCCCTTACTGTTAAAGCAAGTAATAATAATAATTTATTTATACGCACATAATTTGGACAATTCAAGTGCGTGCCAAGGATACGTATTCTGCACGTTCTATGCTGACCGACTTTCTGCTAGGTTTGTAAGTCACTCTTGTAGTTTAAACTATAAATTGACGTCGTTTTGGGCCATTTCGCTTAACTGTTTAGAAGAGAGAGTAAACAAACGCTACGCTTGGAAGCGAAGGTGACTCAACCAACATTGCCTAGAGCAAACTTTACCCGGTTTTTTCTTATATTTACTTGCGAAATTTCACAAAGGAGAATAAGTAGATTTTTCCGTCCGTAGCTTCCTCATAGCCTGATTATTTTCATCCTTTTCATAATAATATTTTAGTAACATTTTTTGCCAAGATTAAATCGCAAGCATTGTATTAGATAAGTTTTATTAAACTCACCGAAATATTTACCTATTGTTACAACATTAATTGCTTAATTAAAAAGCTCTTTTTAAAAAGCTGTTTTGCTTAATTAAAAAGCTGTTGTTTGCTCGTATGTATAATACTTCCACAAAATTGTCTTTGATATCGAAAGTTAATCCGATGTTAAATACTTTGGCAGCCTTTACTCATATATACCGGTCTGACGCAGGGTTTCAAGTTTGATTTACTTTGACATAAAGTTTAAATTTTCATAGCAGATATTTTTGCAAGAGAGTGTTTTGTTTTTAAATATAAAATATGATAGAATAGAGTAGAATGAAGTAGAAGACAAACATTTATAAAATTTCACAACTTAGTACGCAATAGGCGGATTTATCGCTCAGACAGTGATCTCTTCCTCTTCTATAATTATTTTTAACCTTATTAACTTTTTTAAATATAATGTTTACAAATATATAACACGGCATTTTAAAGAGAAAAATATGTCTAAGATATGTCTCAAAACATGTCCCGACGTTGCGTCCTTATAATCTAACCTAAAGTAACAAAGTTATATTTATTATAAATTAAACTAGATTTCCTTAAATACATTTTAATAAACAGGTGTATAAATTGTAGCGAAATGTAAATACACAAAACCGAACTTACCAAATAACAGCAGAAAAGCGAATTTCACCATTATCGTCCGTTCTGAAAACAATAAAACACTGACGTTAATTACATTAAAATAATAAACAACCAATCTTGAAAAACAACCTCAACGAAAGCAAGATGGAGAGAAGATATTTTTTTAATGATCTTTTTTGTTTATGCCCAGAACATCGCACATTGGAAGAGCGGTAGACTGTGGCTTTATCCTGCTTATGATGAGAGGAAACCTGTACCCAGCAATGAGGCCGATACTGAGACAGCGAAATGGATCCTCGTTTTATAAGTAGCTGTAAACCACAGCTATGCATGATCATAAGTATTACAGTTTACATAGGCTTAGTTAGAATTTTTCAACATAAGAGTGGCCACCAATATTTTCATCTTAACACACTTTTAAAACTTCCACCATCACTCAATTTTATGTACTAAGAAGACAAAACAAGAGAAATATGATATTATGAGGATTTATATAAAAGAAGCCTGTAATTTTTTTTATGGGAGAAGAGTAGCAAACGAGCATGCAAACCGCCTGATGTTAAGTAGACGAAGCCCATAGATATCCACGTACAACCACAAACACGACCGAAATCCTATCTGAGCTCGAAGATACGTATCCTATCTGAGCTCGTAGATACGTTGCTACTCCTGAGGACTATGATGATCGCCTCACGTTCAAGGTGTAGCCGGCAACCGCAACTCTCCAACCGAAACACAAGTAATGCTTTACGGCGGATTGTGGGCAGCGGTGATACCTCCCCGGTCGAACTATAGTTCTTCCACCTTTAGACAAATTGGAATACAGTATAACTGTACATAAATCAATTATGTCAACGTTAAACACAAATTGTTACTATTTTAACATAATATTACAATGGCCGCTGTATTCTCATATGGAAACGGTAATATTTGCTTAATATCGCACAATTATTGAGATTTAATTTAAATAAATAATTGTTCTGAATTACAATGATGTAATAACAGTGTTGATATTGTTGTATTATTTACATTATGGTGATTGACTTTTGGACCACACAAAACTTAGATCATTACTAATTCTTTATTATTTTACAATATTCCTCTTTATAACAATACGGACTTTGATTATATTTTATTAAGAAAAGATGAAAGGAATTTAGACAAATTGTAAAGGTGGTAGAACCGTTAGAGCTCGCCCGGGCGGCGCCACCGCCACCCTCATAACCCCCGTAAAACAACATGTTCTTCATGTATTGTGTTTCGGTTGGGAAGGTGTGGTTGCCGGACACACATTATTGGAGTGGACCATCTTAGTCCTCAAGAGTAGGAACGCATCCACGTCCATCCTTACATACATACATCTTTCGGTTCTATTTGAGATAGGACGTAGTTGTCCATGGGCTGCAGTGACCCCTTTTTACTCTTTTATAATAAAAAGTTTGCATAGTTAATCTTGAGGCCACCAGAACGTACTTTATCACCAGATCTTTTATACCTTTTTGTTACTTGTAACCAAATACATAATCATATTTTATTAAGTATTACAACGTAATATATTGCAACTATAAATATGTTATTATTTTCCTAAGTACCTACACTTTAAGAACACATCATACGTACTTAAAATTTCATTCGGATATGTCTAGCATCACAATTTAATTTTTTTTATTAATATTTTTACTATTGTTAATTAGTTTATTACATTTAAACTGCAAAATGTGCTGGGAGTTGCTCGTGAAGTAAAAAGTTATTTTTGTAGACTTTTGGCATCTGCACAGCCTACACAAAGGATAGTTGGCAGTTTGACAGTTCCCAAGGGAATGCAAAAAGTTTTAGAATGTATTTTTAAAAGCCAAAACTATTAGCCTTTATCTTTCGTTGAACAAACGACTTTGTTTTTGGTACTATATTTTCGAGAATATTTTTGTAGCTGCATTTTAGTAAGTACATTGTTGTGGTTGTTAGCATCCAAAGGACATCTGTAGCTAGTGTTATAGACTTATTGATTACTGCTGAGCTGCGCTCTTGAGGTCTAAATGAAGATGTTTTGAAAAACTAAAACTATACTTTCGTATACATGTACGTAAGACAATAAAACATATACAACCAGTAGTCGTACCGCTAAAGAAGAATTCTACCATCTTAAAATTGAAATTAAATTCAGATATCAATATACCTCTTAATAATCAATCACTTCCATTCAGGACTAAAACATAAAAAGATGCAAATCGTGCTATTTACAATATATAAACCCGCTGCTACAGCGCGAAGTGACAAAGACCTTTGAAAATTCGGTGGTTGGATGCCTATTGTTCTCATTTTCAATTTAAAAATGAACCCGAGTATCATCTGTGTCAGCGCGGAGGCTAATAAAGGCAAATTAAAAGGGATAGTATCAACAGTCCGTCTGCAATTAATTACTTAAGGTGGAAGGACGTTTTTTAAAAACAAAATATAAAGTAAAAACAACTTTTCAATTGATGTTGATGTACACAGGAAAGTCAATCAACATGCGACTATATAGGTATGGGAATCAGGGTAGAAAAAGTTCTCATTGATCGTACAAATACACTTTTGTCTAATTTTAAATAAGTCTTACAAAATCAACGTCTTTCTTTTTCCAAGCGCTTAACCATAGTCAAATAATAGACCCTGTCTACTCCTTCACGCACAGATCACACAAACTTGCTCTGGCATCTAATTTTTTCATCCTACATAGATAAGTTGTTAAAGGAATCCTACCCCGTAACACCATCAAAGAAACTTTTAAAAAGGGCTTTATATATTTTTTGTTTTTTTTTTCATAGAAATTTTGCCACACCAGCACACAATTATAAGTTATTGTTCAGTTTCAAACCGGCGATGTATTAGAAAACATTGGAACTGACAAATTGTAAGTACCCTAGCAGGGCTGTACAAAAAAAAAATGTGTTTTATTTAAATTCATTTGGCCAGATGAAAATTGTTGCTCAGGGCCTGTTATTCAACCTCCTATTATTCAACCTTGTAACTTAATTTAAGTTATATATTTCCCTTTCCACGCCCGTCCTACTGAAATATAGTAGCGTTTAACATTTGCTATTATAAAGTTTAAATACATGTGGTGGTCAAGAATCTGAAGTCATGCTATGGTCCCTCCTTACACTCCACTTTTTATGTGAGAAGCTAATGTTAAGTAGTCGCAGCCCATAGACATCCACGTACAACCAACAAGCACGACTGCGATCCTATCTGAGGTCGAAGGTAGATACTTTGCTACTCCTGAGAACTAGGATGATTGCCTCGCTTCAAAGTGTAGGCGACAATCGCACCTCTCCAACCGAAACATCAGTAATGCTTCACGGTGGATTATGAGGGCGGCGGTGATACCTTTCACGGTTGAACTATAGTTGTACTCCCGGACCTATTTCTGCTTCATAGTAATATCTGCATGATTTCCCTCTAGGAAAATCCTAGAGACGCCAATTATGACAAAAGACGACTCTCACCGGCGGAAGTTACTAACATTATTGGACTACGTGCCTCTTCAACTGTTATCACATAAATAATACTTGCCTAATTAATCTTATTCACGAAAATAGTCTACTTCTAAAGCATTGGAAAAACATACAATTTTTCTCTCACCGCTTATTTAACCAAAGAATACAGCTCATTAGAATCATTTGACGGAGACTTACCAAGTTATTGAATACTTCGGAAATTCGGTCCCAAATGAATGAACCAAATTAAATGTTAGGGAACGACTTCGATTAAATATGTACATATAAAGTACGTTTTTACGTTACTCAAATATATTTTAATAGCTTCTTTGATGATGAACGACTTGACGTTACGAACGGGACTAGTGACGATGTTTGTAGATTTATAAGCATAATTATAATTTACACTTGCTGTTATCAACCATGACGCCCGAGTAACATTTGAAAGCGGAAAAATATACTTTAAAACTTTTTTTAATAAAAAACCGTTCATTAGTTTCAAAGTTCACACGGAAGATTCATAGAGACATAGAAACAACCGATTACCGATACCAATTATTTTATTGATAATCAAATACATAGCATTTATTTAGTAAAATATATACCTTTCAATAGCCGTAACTCGATATTCAGTATTGTAAACATTAACTTAAAACACCTTAACTAGTCTTGTGATAAAATTTTAACTTCATTGTAGACAGTAGTATTAGTAGAATTCAGACAAGTAGAACACGTAAATCAGGAATAACGCACGGATATGCGTAAAATTCTCGTAGAAATATGATCCGTTTCCATTACTATGATTAGACGGTCCAGCAGATTGATTGCAACTGCAAAATAAAGTTATAAATTGTATAATGTCTTTAATTTATAAGGGCCCGCACCACACCACTGGAACATCACGACCGTGCCGATTAAATAAAGCGCTCGTGCTACAAAAGGCTGTTCTTATAAAGCGTACCATCTATAAAGTGTAGGGCTATGAGCATCGAGCCTATTATTCGAGGACTACTGACGTTTCATTTATTTGCGGACGCCGGACTAATTTAACTGTCAGGCGAAAATTGCGTTGAGGAGAAACAAATTGTTTCATTATACATATTGGGGCCATTTCGCAGACATAAATGTTATATCTGATTAATTGCAGAAGAAGCCGCTTGATGAGAATATTTCATTGTGTGGATACTGTTACGACTTATAATATCTTATTATTTCATAACGTACTATCAAAGTTAAAATATATGTATAAATGTATAAAACTTGTGTTAACTTGTCCTAGTCGTGGAACACAAGCTTAGATATGTGCTATAAATTATAGAACAAAATGTTATTTTAAAATTATTACTTAATGAAGTGTTTTAACTATTATTTTTTCATTGCTTTATTCTAAAATAAAGTGTTATAAATTAATTTATAGCCTAGAAAGAGACCAGAGGCACCGTATGTATATTACATTGATAGTACCGCATTAAAGGAACACAAATAAGGAAACAAACAGACAACATTTCACTTTCATATATAGGAACTAAGGATAAAGTTTGGACAAATTATTGATCGATATAATATATTAGAGACTCAAACTTTTCCTCTTCTTATGTGATTCGCAAGCAAATATTTATTTCTTTTGTCCGTATATCACAACGGCAGATCAATGCAATCCAGTCAATGTTCTACACAATTTTCATGTAATTAAATATTTGAAGTAATGACGCGGTAAATTAATTAAAAAATGTCCGCAATATATAAATCTATGATAAGTTGGCGCCAAGATATTTCGTCCTTGGTATAATCCATCAGTACCTCGAAGAATACGATAAGCAGTCGGTGATATCGATGCCGGCTGTCGTTTAGCCTTTTATGGGTAGGTAAAAAACGACCAATAAGTTTACTCCTAACCCGTATCTTCACCAACTCTAGTATGCTCTGGACCTGTCCTTATAGAGGGGAGAGATCTGTGCTCAGCATTGGGATATAGAAGACGCGGTAGCCCATTGTTCAATGATACAAAATGCATCTAGCAAACTGTACTTGGTTAAGTGTGAATCATAGCCCCGCGTGTCACGACATAAAGAAACCCTGAGCACTAGTGTGTGGTGAGAACAGTTTTACTAACACGGCCATTTCGCTAACTGATCTGTTATATCTGATGAATTATAAGAAAAGTAGCTATGTAAATGAACTCTGAAAGCTCGATCTTACGATTTCTCCAAGGAACTCATGATTTGTTTCATGCTATTAGTATCTACTTGAATTTTACGTTCCATCTATTAGCGGTTCCTAGACCAATTTAACTGTCAAAGGGAAAAGCGAAACGTATTTTTGAATATACTAAAATATAATATTTGGTTCATTGCAAAAATCGGATATTGAAAAAAATATTTCTTCAAAGATTTTCTGAAAGTTACGATAATTAACCGATGAAAAAATGAGGTTCCAGCCTCCCATACGGTCCGAGGTAAGAATTCCACGCCATTCTAATTTTCCATAATTAATTATGATTTACTTTAACAGAAAAAAATGTGGGAATCCTGGATTCCTAACGGTCTTCCATATAATACTCAAAGGTATGTGTAGTCTTCAAATCCGCACTTGCATACTTCTGGCTGACTACGTGCTGATCCTTACCATTTTGAGTAGAGACCCGTGCTCAACTTGCCAGCTTTGCCTCATGTTTATTTGAATAAACATGGGGCAACCATTCTTTTCTCTTTTCATCGATTGATTTCAAATATCCATGGGCGGCCATGACCACTTATTATAAGACATATTGAATGATAGTTCAATTTTTTCGAACGAATGAGTAGGACTAAAATTTTAATTATATATTATTCAATGTAAAAGGTGTAATTGTAAGCCAAAAATCTCAATAGTAATATAAAAATAGCTTTTCAGGTAAAATATAGTAGTCATTTTAAATTGCGAGATTAGATATTTCAATCATATTTATTTAAACACGAGTCATTTTTATTTATTTTTATAAAAGAATTTCCTTTTATAACTTCCTCAGAAAACAAAAAATGTTCATTATACATTATTAAGGCCGTTGCGCAAACGGAGCTGTTGCATGAGATTAATAACGAGAGAAGCAATTTTAAAGAAATGTATTTCCTCAAATAAAACTTGGAAGAATATATTTGTAAGTATTTTATAATAGCAAAGGAAATTGAATGAAGATAGTAGTTACCATTTCCATCTACAATCGAACTTATAAATGCTTGTAGTATTCTTGGAGTTATGCGTACTGAAAAGAGCAAAACGATAATTCATTTATTTTACTTTATAAATCTCTAGAAAGATCACAAATGGCTTTGTGTGGAACTTTACATTACATTTGACAAGTACAGAAGCGCGCTGTATGAGTTATCAAGAGTCTCAGGGTTTATCAATCAGTTTGAACTTCAAATCCTCTGGAGGAACATAGGATCGATCACTATTTTCAATAGGCTATAGGCCAAGGGTACTCAACCCAAGCTCTGCGGACTAAAAGGCGACACACGAATGAATTATATATGACTTGCGTAAACAAGCTTTGAATTTTTCTTGTACAGTTATTAAAGTAAGTGAAAATTAATTTTAAATACGCACTTATTTTCAAAAAATCTGTGATACATGCCAAGTATTTAAAATTCCTAACAAGTCATATGAGACGCTGAAACTTTAATAACTAGGTTATCATTGCTTGTGTCTATTACTCAGTTTTTGTATTAAAACAATTGAAAATGAAATATGAAGGTATCATCAAGTGTTATCACGGATTATTAAATTATCGTGTATAATTTGTACAATATCGGTGTCATGTGATATATGAAGATAGATTTTTTTGTAGCAGATATCTCTATAAGTTTCAAGTCCAAGCTTTGCTCCAATTGAGGACTAAGATGGTCATTGATACGTAAATGTGGCAACCACGTCACAAACTGAATGAAACTAAACTTGTCATTTAGACATATTTTACCTTAGCTGTAATATCAGCTCTATTCCCTAACTAAAGTGAGAGTGTTATTTCCGCGATAATCAATACGGTGACCCACTGATATTTGCGTATCAGGCAGACATTGACCTCAGATTTGATTCTCGAAAAAGCAGACGTTGTTATAATACATTTTGATATATGCTACGAGCTAAGATATTTGTATGTAATCTGTTTGGGCCATGTCTTGCAGGTTTCAAATCATAGGGCCGTTTAAACAAGAAAAAATGTGTTTTTTACTATTTTTGTTTCCACTATTAATCATACATAGTCTTGATTTTTTTAATTATAGGTATGATACTTTTAAAGATAATTATAATAAAGTTTGTAGTGTTTTGGGTAAAACGTAAAGAAAATTCTTTAGTTATTTTATTTTTCTTTAGTATTTTATTTATTTTATGTCCCTTAAAGTAAGGGTTTTGCAGCTACGCCTCTACAGCGTTAAACCCACGAAACATGGTATTAAGTTTTGTAATACGTAGTATTAATGTCTAAGATTGGGTGTAGTAATTTAAACGTTTTAATAGTCATCATTAAATTTTAATTATCATAGTTTTATGTACGTTCGTTTTCTTAGAAATTAATAAAGCAGACAGTCTAAGAACATGAAAAAACACTACTGTAAAATAACGTACTTAATCTAATAAAATCTTTTCGTTAAACAGAAAGGTTTAATATACAAAGAGAATTATATTGATAGTAAAATAATTAGAAATATTAAATAAATTATTTATGAGAGTAAGACCAATTTATACGATGTGATGGCAAACAGCATAATGTTTTTGCCGTTATGTTTCGCCATCAATTTCTGCTCTTTTTTATTTGTATTGAATTTATATTTTGAATAAATTATTAAATATAATAATATAACACTAATAATATATATTCTTTTCACTCAATAATTAAGTATTATATTTAATTACAAAGCCTTCTGACAATCATTTATTTCGACGTTTCACATTGGCTAGGGTACCCGTGTCAACCACATTTTTCTTCTAATAATATATAGAAATATTGAGCAGTGGATACGTATCCACTTTTAACATTAACTTACTTAAACTTAATTAAAATTAACACAGATCAGCTGATCGCCTGCCGAGTAAGAATTATTTCGGTATCAATCGATATAGAATGGTGCTACGAGACGTAGCCGTAGTGCTACGATTAAGTCGACGAGGAAATGCTGGTAGCGAGGTAAGCCGGAGTGGACGTTTACTTTATTATTTTCTAGTCAAATTCTAAAAAAATATTAACGTTGTAACATAGTAAATTGAAAAAGATTTTTAAGGATTTTTTTATATCTTTGCATATGTATTACGTACAATTTTTTAGTATAGTTTTAACTTTTCTTCATTAAATATGTATTTTATTTGTATTTGAGATGTTTTTAATTTAATGATTTTTGCTTAATTGCTTTTTGATTAATGCTTTTTGTTCTTTAATTAATCGAATTTTAAATTAAAGAACAAAAAAGCAAACTTATGCAATTTAAAGAACATTAGTTAACAACAAGTTTATTTAATTTTATTAATTCCGTTATAAAAACAATTCGGTCAAATCGTATTTCTTCTTTGATAACTTTTGAATTAAGTATTAATTAAATATAATAAAATTGTAACTAGCTTTTTTAAAGAAACGCAGATATTTTTTAAGTAAGCAAGTAGGTATTAAGTAAAGTTTACTTACCAACTTTGCAAAACTTTCGCTGAAGATTCCAAAGATTGCCTTGGAGCGGTCGCTCGAGATCACAGTGCCACTTGTGGGTAACGCCATTAAAGTTCCAAAAAGTTTCAAAGTTGAAAACACATCTCGAAATCTGAACTCGTGGTCCAGTCGCGGGAGACGCGGCAGGGAGGCTGCGAGGAAGGCGCGCGACTGAGCCGAGCGCCAGCGGCCGCCCGCGCTCTCGTACCTATTTTATATAAACGCCTCTATATACCGATTTATATATTTACCCGCACTCATACATATTTAACTTTTTTCCCATTTCACATCGTTTATTCCCGTATGTGAGACGCGCCCTGTGTACGCGCTGTATGTGTGTGCGTTGCCGCCATTCGAACCGAACGAAACGAACGCTCCGTTCCTCTATTTACGTGTTTTTAGAAAGGGTGAAGCTTTTATACCTTTCTACTATTCGTTCCATAGTTGAACGCAACGCTCTGAATACCGGACCGTGAAATATTTCTTTTCGATTTATGAGTTTCGCATTTTGCGAATCATTTTTATTTTTTCGCTCGAGTAGTTTTATCAATATCCACCTACGCGCCACTTTCCATATATATCTTCATGTATAATTTGAGAACTCGTTATGTAGACACGACAACTAGTAGATCCTTTGCCTTCGCCTATTTAAATAACAAGCTTGTCATTGTTTAATATAGGCTTGTCGTTTACAACCAAAATGAGACACCAATTACTTTCCTTAAAATATCAAATGCCTAAACTTTGAATGTCAGTAAATTAAACATAGTCCCTTAAACAAAAGGACTCTATAGAGAGCCTAATTATTCTATCTTGCTCCCACAGCGGCCACGTTCCTACGATTAAACTTGAGGGAAGTTTGTGATCAACTTTAGTTGTCGGTTTTATCTGTAACAAGTAGTTACTTAAGTCGTGTTATTAAAGTTAGTTTACCGAACTTAAAACTAAAAATAAAGTGACAAATACTTCGGGGTTCGAGAGCAAAGATAGTATATTAGTTCCCATAGATTTTAGAAGCAGTGCATAGCGTTGTTTGTTTAAGGGTGTAGAGTACCTATATCTTTTCATTTATTTATAGCGTATAAGTAGCAAAGAGCACAAAGTGATCACTGTCGACCGTAGATATTTAACGTCAAGCCCAGATAGCATTTAAACGCTACCTAAAGTCGAATTGAGAAGCGTTGCAGCCATTCCTGGCTAAATTGAAACACCCAGTATTTTCATCACTCACCACATCCTATACACCAGAACATATAACCATTACCACTTCTAATATTAGACAGAAATAACTAGGTTCCTAAAGAAGCCGGCAAACATTTATATCTGCTATAAAACAAACACAGTAACATTTTCCGAGGTTACAAATCTATATAAGTATAACGTTGATATTTTATAGATTAAGTTAAGAAATCGGTGAAGTAGAATACGAGATAGGTGCATATCACAGACATTTTTAAATAGACGGACTAAAGTAGTCACATGTAATATATACATATTAAACAAAATAAAAAAATAAGCAAAAAATCTGTACAATACAGTGATCATATTTACTGAAGCTTGCCCATTTACTAAATAAGCTATTAACTGTAAGAAACGATATATCTGAACAACAAAATAAACATTCACCTTGCGTTAACACACAAACGCTCGTTAAGTGTGCGTAATGAAATTTACGGCTAGCGGCCACATCCCAATAACAGGGAGTCACTCGAGCTTATACTCGTAGTACAATACACATAAATCCATAGTTGTCATTTTGTTTGTACATGAAATCAAAATAAATAGCTGTCTGTGTTACATAAATGTCGTCTACGTGCTAGTAAGGACGCTAACGAGCTCATGTACACCTACATGCTACCCTAAGTAAATCTGAACTCCATAAAACTAAAATGTGTCTCCATATTTCTAAGTATACCAGACAACTATATATCTCGAAGTGAAACAAAAGAATATCTTCGGGGGGATTATCAAAATCGTTATGATACCTCCCGGTCAAACTAATTATAGTCCTACCACCTATCAAAAACCCATACTAACTTTTCCCTTATTGGGGATCTATGTATGCTCTATGAGTATCTCTTTAAGACAAACACGAAGTCCCAAAATAAATTCATAATTTTTATTTTTCCAACCTGATATCAAACTTAGAAACTGTACGACAGACTAATGTGACCGTTGCGCAGAGCCATTTACATGCATTGGTTTTTATTTTCCAACTTTATTTCAATTTAAAGCTGAACGTAGGATAGCAATAGGACCACGAGGAAATCAACAAAGTTGGACGTTCTCGGGCTCGTATCGACCACTATTTATTGCACTCATTCGTTATTTACGTCATGGAAAAACATAGACAAAGAGAATAATACTTTATAGGTAGTGAATCCTGTACGAATGGAATGGGAAAATATCATCATCAATATATTAATTTCTAGCGTAATTCTTGAAGACTCCCTTACATTTCAGACATTCCACCTGATGGTAAGTGGTCACTGTCACCCATGAACAGATAAAACCAACTCCGTATAGAACAGGCGTCCCACCTGAAGTCGATAGACTAAGATAGTTTCATCATATTATATATATAAGCTAGCAACAGCATAGAATCAAAATGCAAGATTAATTGGCAAAATATATAGGATCTGTTACCTTGCGTGATATACGAGTCCACGAAAACGTGTCGCGGCAAGAAAATAACAATATCTTAAAGGGAGATAATATATTACACCAAGTAATAATATCGAAAAGGTGAGTGCTTCGTATAAGCACACCTGGTGGAACATTCCGCGCTGTAATTTCGCCGGCCGTCGTCAGCGAGCAGAGGTAGATAGTCGATAAATACTCGATATGAAGCTAATAAATTTTACGCCGGGAATCGATTCTCCGTTGGTGCGCCATGTGAAGCAGTCGGGGAACGAGTGTAATATATAATGATCGATGCATCTGTCCACTACGAGCCAGGGACTATCAAGCTCGCCACCCTTTCCATCATTTTTGACACGTGGTACAACTATAGTTCAACCGGGAGTACAACCACCGCATCATAATCCGCCGTGAAACAAGTTGTTTGTTTCGGTTGGAGAGGTGGGGTTGCCGCCTACACGTAGAAGCGAAGAAACCGTTAGCTGTCCGGCTTAGCAACTTTTTCCGTACAATCTCAGAAATAAATTCAGTCCTATTAGAAGGGCGTATTTCGATGTCCATAGTCGTTTGTTTCCCTTCTCACATATAACGATATAACTTACGAAGAGATTTAATACTCAGCCAAGGAGATTTCTAAATTAAGAAATACCCATTCTGGGTTTGCTCGTTTGTATATTTATCTTTGCCTCTACGGGCATTCTTAAAACTAAGAATCCTCATCCTCATACGTAAATAGAGCCTTAACTATAATTACATTTATATAAATATAAATATTATAACTTAACATGTTTGGTACCTTCCACATTAATGAATAGTAATTAAAAATGGCAGGCACTTTATTCGATGTAATGCAGCTAAGACCTGCTTGAGCTATAATAGGAGTCATTTAATGAAATTGAGCCTGCATTTAGTTCCAACCGTTGGAAGTAAAAGCGAGGCAGTTTTTGAAAGTTTTATAAGAACATAGCCTAAATATTTTAAAACGTATTTTTGTAGACTGTAAAGCAAAAAATAATTTTAGTAAATTGTAGCTAAAATGGATTGTTCTGAAGTCAGTGGTTACATCTGTAATTCGAGTTTGCTTTATAATCTCTTGTCCTCGTACAACAATATATTTAGAATTTTATAGTATTTTGACGCGCACTGATCTGAAGAACAGGCTGCCCCATTGCGAAACCACCCTGATAGGCTTCCTCGAATGTCGTTAAGTAGCTTATAAGAATGTAACTCACGTATTTAATTTTAATTATTTTTCCATTGATCCCTTCATCTAATTTTTATGACATTTTCCTCCTAACCTAACTTAGGTACATGACGTTACCTCTGACGCACCTTTTGAAAACCACATTCGCAAGATTTATCAAAATCGGAATTTTATAACAAAACATTTGCTGTTTTATATCGATTTCATTATGGACTCCATCACTAATACTCGCCGATTTTAAATAAGACCACGTACAAAAAACTCCCTCTCAAATAAAAGGAGCATCAAAATCAGTTTAGTAAGTAAGGAAAAATAGTTGAATATAAATATTTTTTCTGACAAATTCCTTATTTATCCTTCCTTCTTTTAAGAAGTCGGTTAAAAAGTGTCGCTGTCATCAGAAATCCGACAGATGTGATACAATAAAATCTATGGTTATTGAAATCTATACTAATATATAAAGCTGAAGAGTTTGTTTGTTTGTTTGTTTGTTTGAACGCGCTAATCTCAGGAACTAC
>DWON01004869.1:0-15663 GCA_018251015.1 Phocides pigmalion okeechobee | reverse complement strand
GCCGGGGTGCAACCCCGAGTTCAGGCCCGGGCAAAGAGGGTGTACCTCGAGGCCCGTATTCCCCCGCCCAAAGAGACGTCCGACGTCCCCCGATGATGATGACATGATGCATCTCATAGGCTAATCATTCAAAATATCATTCAGGCCTACGTTTGGCTGATAAATCAAACATCGACCCTACACAGCAAGCTAACATGATTTTTTTTAAGTGAGAAGAGTTGCAAACGAGCATGTAAACTATCTAATGTTAAGTAGTCGCAGCCCATAGACATCCACGTACAACCACAAATACGACTGAAAACACAAGTAATGCTTTACGGTGGATTATGAGGGCGGCGGTGGTACTTCCCCGGTCGAACTATAGTTCTGCCACCTTAGATAACCATAATAAAATGATATTGTGGGATAAAGATTTTATTGAAAATCACAACACATTCGTACAAACTCTTTCTGGTCCATTTTGAATCTTTGAATGAAGTTTGAATGTTTTTTTCAGACACTGGGTTTTAAAACAACGAGCAAGGATCAATTAGATAGTTGGATGCTGAACGCATTTCAGAAGAACATCCCACCTCATTTTAACTTATTATCATCGTCGGAACATTTTAACCCAAAAGCAGATGTATCCAGTAAGTAAAGTCTGTTGTTTAATATCTGAGAAATTTGAAACAAAATGTAACGGATTATAAATTGATGGATTTGTCGCGGATTTCATCCTTATATTATTAGTCAGTATTACATATATTATATGTCAGTATGAGAAATTTCATAACCACAACAGATACACGGAGTATCTTAGAAACTATTTGACTTAAAAAAATGATATTTGTAATATTTTTGGACAAGCGCAAGCTTTCCATTAACAAAGACAAAAAAAATGTAGGCGAATTTAAACAGTTTTCTGTTAATATAATTTCATTCTCAATCAAATTCTGTGGATGCAAACACTAATTTTTTACCTTGTTTATCGTAAGGTGGCGAGGAATACCCGACGTTACTACATTGGGCGGCGCGGTTCGGATTGGAGCGTGTGTGCTGGCAGTTACTGGAGTGTCCGGGCGGCGGCGCAGCAGTGGCGCTACGCAACGCGCGCCAACGGACCCCGGCAGACCTCGCGCGCGACCATAAGCACTACCGTCTCGCAGACATGCTCGCTGACCACATGGTAACGCTTTAACCGCATTATAAATACACCAGTAGTAGTATAAATACGCCTCTTTGACTAGTAATCTATCCAGTAAGTCTATCCGTCTACGCACTCTATTCGATGGTAAGTGATTGCCGACATCCATGGACGTTTATAATCAAACCTAAACAGACGCCTGCAATAACAGAATCAGAAGCAATAACAGTTATGTGTGTAAATTCAGTATCCAAACAGATTTATCTGAATTTATGATATGATATGATGACTTATGATAGAGTATCTGAATTTGATGAGAAATAATTGAGAGAAAAATATGATAATTGAATAACAATAAACGTAAAAATCATATTATTCTTCAATTTTGTAAAGCATATATAAAATGTAAATTATGTTTATTTCAGAAAATAAATGAGTTCTCAAACATGTATTATTACTTGAAGAATATGTCCGACAATGACAAGGAGGATAATCAAGATGAAGGAAAACAACATGCGGAACTACGTATAATAGAAAGTTCCGATACAGTTGACTCCCCGACCCGCAAGGATGCAGACGAGGAAACAGCCATCGATCCGTTTAGCGAAGCATGCACGCAGAATTTGGAAGAAAACTTCGTAACGGCTAACGACAATGGACGGAAGCAACGACCAAATCTAAAGTTACCGCAAGTTAAGGAGCAATTCTACCAAAACGACTTTTCTCTTCACGATAACACAGCGGATAGGATTCAGCAAGCCATTGAACATGATTACTTGGTTCAGCCTTCCAACATTAAGGTTGAGAGCCCCAAGTTCCGACCGAATAATTTATATGCAAACAGTTCGCGACTATTGCCACAGCAATCCGACATATTTCTCTATTCGCCGACTGAGGAATCTAAAACGTTTAACATTGATACTCCCACCAGCGACATAAGCCAAATAAACTTAAATACCAAAGACATAATACGTAGCAGCGGTAGTGTTAAGTCAGGAAAAGAAAACTTTCCTCTTACTGGTCAAGAGGAGTTAGCAGAAATAATAAATGACTTTAAAAACAATGTTTTCACTATATCTGAAGTCGAAAAACTAGTGATGGAATGGAAAAACAGAAACGAAACACAACAATCTCTTAAAGAGAAACAAGAGCAATTAAACAAAATGCGAGAAGAATATGATAAAATTCAACAGAAAATAAAGGACCATTTAAAGAGGCCAACACCCTTTGAACGAGTAAAGAAAATGTTCTCCAAAAGCAAAAATAAACGTGAGTGACAGGTCATACACTTTAATATGAATTATGCTATTAAAATAGTAGCTTAGTATTTACAGCGTAAAATGTTTCAGATCATGAAAATAATCCCGGAACAGGAACAACAGGAACCATAGAAAAACGAAATGGGAACACCCGACCAAACAGCAGTCTAAGTGACAGTAAGTGCAGTTTGGAACTTCAAAGAAGTATAATTAGGCCTTACCATCATCTTTAATAACAATCGAATTTCAGAACGGTCTTATTTTTACATTTTCTGTATAGAAATTAAATAGTAGTGTACGATTGTCTATTTTTTATGAGAAGAAAGAAATATATACTACACCCATTTTATGACCATTTCATATAAAGTATCCCCCTATTTAATTATGTTCAGTGACACCATATTTTGAAGTGAGCTTAATATAAAGTAGTTAGAGATGTAGTGAAAGGATCTATTTATGTTCATATTCAAACGGATGACTTAATTTTTTTATTCAGGTTCCTCGTCATCAGGCCGACTTAGTACCGTAAGTGGCGGTAGCGTAGCGGAAACGAATAGCGTTCAATCAGAATGCGACGACAAGGCGAAGTCAATTGTAAGTCAACATTACTCATTGTAATCATTCCATTAATGTTTTGTATTTCTTTTGTATAAGGATTAACATTATTTTAGTAATAGTGGTTGCCCTACTTTAATCTGAAGAGAATTATGGGACATTTTGTTAACAAATAAGGTATATATGTACATATAAGCTTTTGTGATTATTTAACATCAGACAATATTAATAATTATTTAACATCAGTTGTATAGTGCATGATGGTTCTCAATTTTATTTTTGAAATTATACATTTTTTATCGCGGTCGGGAAAAATGATGAGTAAATTTTTATGACGCGCTCGCTCACCATCACGAAAAACCGACACCATGAAATTAGCTACTTTTGTGGTGACAACATTACTGTTGTTAATTCGATAAGTTGCGATACACAATTAAAATTAATTTATTTATTTTATATTATTAGTGTCATTTTCTCTACAATCAAAATAACGCGAAGGATAAAATTTTTAAATTGTTTTTTATCGTGTAACGCCAAAGTACTAAAATATACTTATATATACGAGTTAGTATATAAGAAAAGGAATATAACTTACATATTTTACATTTTTCAGATATCTTCAAGTACCTTGACGATGAACTCCGCATGTGACGGTGATAACAGATTGGATGATTATTTGATCCCGCCACCTCCCAGGCCTCTTAACGGATGTCCCCAGTTCACTACATTCGGCCATCCTAAACACGATAACAGGTAGATAATATTTAAGTGCAATCATCCTCAATCATTCCGATAGTAATAAAACTGTTATCTGTTGTAGAATTATATAATACATTGGTCGTAATATCAGTTACATGTTTTTTATCCTTTCAACTGAATGGTGGATTTATCTACTTTTATACCAGTAGAAGCATCATTATGTAGTTCGGTAAACCAACAGCATAAGTAAACAAACCAAGTTAACATTAATTAATAATATTTATTCCACCTATTTGAAAAACCAACTACTATTCCCCGAAAATAGGGACCATTATTCTGTAAGAAAAAAATATAGAAAAAAAATGAATTAAATTTGGACCATGAATATTAATACATACAAACCTTTAACCTGACATTACTTTTATATATGTACATATTTTTCTTCTTTCCTTTACATGATAAGATGTATTGTTTCAATCTAATTTATTAAACATAAAATCATTATTTTTATTATTGATAGGTATATTATATTGTTTATATTATTGTTTGGTTTTGCTGCTTTTATAGAATAAAATTTATTTATTTATTTTATAGAAAAAAAAGTAAAATCTATTATTACTTTTAGACATGCGTCATGTTACTCATGTTATAACAGATTTCTTAATTTCATTTTAATAGTCATGTTATCATGTTATTTGTTACTAGAATATATAACATCTATGTTTACATATTTATTTGCATGAAAGTTAATAATTTCGTGTTTATTGAATAATGTACTGGGGCCAGTTGCTATGAGCTGTATAAAGCATACCATTGGCACATAGTTCCAGGAGTCATCACATGGCGACGATTGTGGAGCGCGAGTCGTCTGCGTCCCGCGAGCGGCTGGACGGCGACGCGCACGACGCCCACGATACGCACCTGCGCATGCACTTCGCGCGCGACCGTCCGCACGCGTCCGCGCACGATCGCGACGGGCACATGTATATGAACATATCGGCTTCGCACACGTAACTCGACACGAACTGCAGCAATATCTATTATATTACCTGTTTAAGCCAACGAGCTTTGGGTAAATGCTTCCACCAGAGCTCCTAGAGGTGTTTACCACCTTCGACCATCAGCGACAGATTGGCCTAGACAGATGATCTAAGTTCGCGTCAGTCACTAAACAGTAGGGTGACATATTACAAATATTTTCTCATTATATTATACTATTTTAAATATTATTATAGTATTATGAGAAAATATTAATAATCCAGAGATATTTACCAAATTGAGAATATGCGCGGGCAAACAGAGGTCCCAACCCACCTTTCTATTTGCTGACAATATCATGAATATTAAAAGTAAGAAGTAGGATGTCTCTCGTACTATCATGTCCAGGTATTAACTATTACAGTGAAATCATCACAATCTGAAATAATTTAGTAGTATGATTTTATAAGTTAAATTGTAAGACAAGTCTTTACATACCCACTAAATTATGAAAACAGCCTTTTAAGCTTAAATAGCCCAGTTTACATTTTTTTTATGCCGCAAAAATTTACATATCAATAATAATAAATGATGAATTCATAGATATTTTTTCTGTTAGTGCACTACTATGTATTTAGTATGTACAAACACAGATGCATTTATGTAAGGCGGTTAGTCTCTCGCTAGCTTTCACGAATTCAAAGACTGAAAGAGATACATGACATCATCTCGATGTACATTTTGTATATAAGTTATTAATAATGATATATAAGGCCATATTTTTATTTATTTTTACTATCATATAGATTTAGAAATCGTACAAAACTTTATATTGTGTAATTTGAGTTTAGTCACAGATTTATGTTTAAGGATCGTAATTATTAAAATATCAAAGTCTTGGAAGTGAAACTCAATTGTAATCAAGATTTTTATTAGTACTTTTGTATTAATTTTCCCAAATGCATTTATATCACATTATAATATTGACTTGAAAATAAAGTATAAACCAAAAATTACATGATTGTTTTAATATCCATCCTGAAGACCAAACCGAACCCCAGTTTCCATTGTGAAATATATATATTTAGACCACATTCACTACAGCTATTTATTACTTTAATAATAAAATCAAAAACACTAAATGGGCAAGTACTATTGAACTCTAGTTAATTTAAAACTATCTTATTTATTCTAAATATATTTCATTACAAAAAAATCATAGAGCATGCGGCACTACATTAAATATATATCCAAATGAATAGATTAATGAGATATTATTAATAAGATCATTCACTTTCTAGTTACAAATTCCAGTTATTAATCATTTGGTTTTGGTGTATACTACGGTAGCTCGAACATAAATTTTATAATTTTAACTGCATTTCATAAACTTTATCATATTATTATAAATAAGTTTTTAGCCAAATTAATGTATTTATTACATTATTTGTTACAATTTATAATTGTCGACAATTTTCACATGATTAACGGTGAGTATTTTGCCTTTTAGGCCATAATAATGAATACACAAAAATATAGAAGCCAAATCCATATCATACCCAAAGGGTCTATGGGATGGAATTACAAAGCCTGAGATCACTTTGTCTGTTATAAGATCGGTAATACATAAAATTAAATAGATTGCATGTTGTGGCTACATCTAATATAAGATAATCTAAAATTTGTAAGGCTTCCGTGAGAAGATTATAAAATCTACAGCATCCGTCCACCTTTATACAGGCCGTATCTACTAAATCCAGTAGCCCGTTGAAATATTTCCAGAATACGCATATACCAAACCCATTGTGGGCAAGGACGCACTTGGTCGATTGTTTATTAAAAAATTTAGATTCGATTGTATAGCGTAACTTGAACCAAAAAAAAATAAATGAACTTATTTCGATCTCTCGTTCTTTGTTTGACTCGAGTGAAAATCTTTGGAGAATCAAAGGCTTACAATTCAAGATCAAATTCATCCTAATTCATCAAATATGTATCTAAGTGAAACTGAATAAATATTGCCATGTTTATTAATAGCATAGGTGATAAATAATATAATAAATGTAATACTCTCGTTGCATTGGTATCGATTTCGTTACATTATTTAAAACAATATCATGTAAAACTACGTATAAAATTGTTTACAAATAAGTAAAGCGACTTATTACAGTACAATATTTTAAATCGTATAAATGATTATAAGTAAAACTTGGGATAAAAACGACCTAATCGTAATATTTATCAGAAACAATTTTAACCCTATATTCAATTTATCTAGATGCAAAAATAAATCGAATTTCGAATCCGATATATTTATCGAATTTTACAGACATTAATTTTATTTTACGGTAAGCTAAATATGATCTTATAAATGAGCGACATGAAATATTCAGCTACTGTCTAAACATTCTTTAAGCGCCCAAAGCGTGTCAGAAGTCAGTAATATGGATTATACACTTCAAAGTCATCGTATATAATTTTTTGTGTTAGAAGAGGTGAAAACGAGCGCGCAGGCCATCTGACATTAAATGGTCATAAGCCCACGGACATTCAAATACCAATTCAAACGACTGAATTTCTATTTGCGATCGTACTACGTGACTAGCGACCGCAGCGATCATCGTAGTCTGAGCAACAAGATGGCCGTCTCACTTTTAAGTGTAATTGGCAAACACCCCTCTCTAATGGTACCAATGAGTTTTTTCACGACGGATTATGAGGGTAGGAATAGTAAATCTATATCAGTTAATTTCTTTGATAAAAAATCTCCTGACGGCAGATTTATAGTGTCTTGTGCAGTTAAAATGAAGTATGTATTTTTTTCCATTTTTAATAATCATGCCGACTTTAAGTCTACCTGCACCAACCTTGAATGTGTCAAAAAAGTGCACAATTTTTACAAAAATAACTTGAATCACTAATCTGCAATTTGCCAGCAATTAGGATAACTCCTAAGCGCACGTTTTGGTGTAGTTTAAAAAAGTATTGCCATACTTTTTATACATTTATGGCAATTTTATGTCGCCCTTTTATTAGATGTCACAGTTAGTTATCATCATGTCATATGTCATCATTATTAATTTACAACCACGCACATTTATAAAACAATTTTAAAATAGGTTATATTTTATATTTTTTGCAAACATATAACAACTACCAATAAAACGTAATCCTTCAACGTAACTAAAGATATGATCAGTAGCCTCCATAAAAAAATCTTTACAAAACATCAAAAGGCATTTAATATTGGCATTTAAATATCAAATCACTATTTTAACGAATTAACAAAATTTTCAATACGAAATACTTGTCGAAAATCAGCAAAAAAATTAAGGATATTATTGAAAAATTATGTATAATTAATTATCTATAAATTACGTATACTTATGTGTCTTCCTTTTCTTAAATAAAATGAGTCTATCACTCGTATGTTTAACAAACCAAATAATTTACTGAGACGCCAATATCATAGACTTTTACCACAGCACATTTTTAATCTGTGTTTTAATCAGAGACAATGCTTATTGTAAAAAAAAAATACAAGTTTTTTTTTGTTATATTTACTGCTCTTTCTTGTATTACTACCCAATTATTTATTATTTTAAGATAGTGATTTTTAAAGAAAACTTACGCTTCCAGGTGACACAATATTGTGAATAACGTGTACGACGCAGACCGAAGCCTTACAGACTCATTGAAAAGATCAATGTCTACTCATACGGTATGTGCCATGGGTCAAACGTGTATATTATATTTGATTGAAAATTAAAAACATAAAAATAAAATTGTAAAAAAAACACACAAACATCAATAAAAGTTTGGCACGAATTCCTTAATTACATTTATAAAGACATCATTTGGTTGACAGCTTATTTGGTGTTAAAAATATCACGTCCATTCATACGTATATATACGACAATGAATATCATAATTATTTGATATATTCACAAATTCATAATCAGATAAATAATGGCAATTTAAGACAGCCAATAAATTACATAATCAGAACTATTAAGAATCTTACATGACTCATAAAACAAAATTTTCAGATCGATCATTTGAATAATACACATATAAAATATATTAAATATGAACATCGCATACGTAAACTGACATGGTGGTCAGATTAACACATTTTTTATAATTTGTACATATACGAAGTAATTGATTATTAGGTAAATAATTGCAAGATAACTTAAGTAGGTAAATAATTGATCGCTTCCATTGTATAATTGAACAATTTATAATGATTATAAAAAAACAACTTTTATAATCGAATCAGATACATTGCTCAAGCTTGTTTAAATTAATTTAACATTGCAACTTGAATCTACAGATAGACAAAAGTAGAGATCTTCTGTTATGTGACAATCACAATAACATAAAATTAATTATCATTTTACATTTGCTTACAACCAACTGAACATAAAAAAGAAAAGGTTTACCTCGTATCTGATCAAAATACATATAAGAAAATTAATAGTGACATGTGATATACATACTATAAAGCTGTACTTTCCTTCAATGGGTGTATTTGTCCGTTGGTAACGGCTGAAGGCACCGGTGGTCTCGCCAATATCGCTTGATACATTGACCATATAGCCAACGGTCGCATGTAGGCCACTGAACGGTGGTTTCCATTCTCGTATAACGCTTCTGGAGTTTCGAAGGAGAGACCCATCTTGACCAATGTGTTGTACAAACCACCCGCAGTTACAAACGCTTGCTCGTGCATACCTGGAATAATCAACAGGACAGACCTTGTAGGGTTTCACCAGAAAAAAAACAGCACAATACAGTTGTGAGAGAGGTGGTTTCCGACTAACTTAAAAATGCCTACTATAACTCCTTAGACTAAGTTCTCGCTAGAAAAAACATATTTGTGATCGAATTTATTAAGGATTTCTATTCTATTCTGTACCCGTTGGTGGCAGTAACCATTTACAATCAAATGGCTTCAAATAAGGCCTATTTGTTACTTTTACTTCATGAAATTAAATATACATATAGTAAATCATACATATTTATTACTGTGCATTTAATTAAAATTTTAATTTTGAATTTTCAGATTTTTTTTATACCAACGATATATACTCACCACTAGTCAGTATCATTAGGCGATATGTATGTAGTATGTATGGTAGGTCGCCATTTGCAATTTAGTTTAAATCGTTTCAAAAATAACAAATAAATTGATAAACATAAAATGTAAACAAGATATTAGCGTGTAATGAGCACCTTCGTATATCATGAGCGCGGCGAGCCCGTACGTGACGCCGACCCAGACCTCCTCGCTCTGCAGCGCGGAGGTGTCGACGCGCGGGCGCGCGCCGCGCACGTACCCGTTGACGGCGCCCATGCGGCCGCCCACGAACCGCAGCACGTTGTGCTCGTACACCGTGCGCAGCGCGCGCCGCACGTGCGCCTCGGGGAACACCTCGTGCCCCCAGCCCGACGACCGCAGGAACCTACGACCGAACACACTTCCACATGTCACCACCGCACGTCGATGTTGACACACGTCAAACATAAACTTATTATATTTTTTTTAGGTGAGAAGAGTAGCAAACGAGCATGCAAACCACCTTATCTTAAATAGTCGCAGCCCATAGATATCCACGTACAACCACTAACACGGCCGAAATCCTATCCGAGCTCAAACATACGTTGCTACCCCAGAGGTCTAAGATGGTCGCCTTGCTTCAAAATGTAGCCGGCAACCACACCTATCTAATCAAAACACAACTAATGTTTTATGGCGGGTTATGAGGGCGGCGGTAGTGCCTCCTAGATCGAACTATAATTTCCCAACCTCCCATTTAAATGCCCTATAGGTTATCTTTGATTAAGTGTTCTAAGTAATTATCAATACGTGATTAACAAAAAACTGTAATTATAGTGGCTTGTTGCTAAGTTACCACAACACTGAATGATATTACATAGTATGACAAAACGTCTGATATAATCAATCTATATGCAAAATTTGACGTAAAGCAAATTAATACTTCTTGCATTAATAAAACAAACAAATAATGAGACGAACAATGTTTCTCATCTATACAATAGTAGATAACAGATAGATATCCATATAGCTCATTTACAAATGAAACGATTATCTTAGTCGTCAGAAGTAGCAACACATTCTTGTTCAAGGACAGATGAGATTCCATATCTATATTGAGTTACTTATAGGCTATGGAGGACATTGATCACTTATCGTTAGGTGAATTGTATTCTTGATTGGCACTTTCATTGTAAAAAAGTATATTGCGTGCACGGAGGATTTAGAGACTGACTTAAAAATTATATGAAGGAGTCCAAAAAGTTAAAATATATGTAGAATGTATGATATAAATACCTTAACTTAAATTTGATAAAACTTTGGTTATGATGTATTTGACATAGTAAGCTATGTCAAATACATATAATTTGTGGTCGCACAGTGAACATTTATTTCACAGGCTCGTTTTTCAAGTAGTTTAAGTTTTTTAGTGTGTATATATAAAGGTATAAAAGCATTTATTTTAATTATTACACTTAATAGTTATTGAATTATCATCGATTGAGAATCACTAGGTCATTACCAATATAACAATACAATACGTGACATTACCAATGACCAGCCAGCTGGTCGGCCATTATGACGTCGGAGTTTGCGGGCCGCGTGTCAAATTTGTAGTATGAGCCGGTCCATAGCTTTTCTTCGTAAGAGTGTCGCGCCAGTTCTAGCATTTTTGCAAATTCCTTCTCATCCTCCTCGTGTTCCAGAATACGAGCCATCTCTTGCACTACACTTATGGCTGCCACCCATAGGCCACCGCAGTAAGCACTGGAATTATATAAAAAATATTGTAGTAGAAGATGTTTAATCATTAACCGATTATTTTACATGCATTTCTACTTCTGAGCACAAGTCTCTCTCAGAAGAGTAGGATTAGCCCAAAGTTCACCATGGTAACCAGTCCGAATTGTTAGACTTCACATACCTTTGAGAATGTTATAGAAAACTCAAAGGCATAGAAGTTTAAAAATGAACAGAAAAAAGATAACAAAATTTTAATGAGATTAAGAATATATATTTTGAAATTTAATTATAGACTTGAGAAATATTCTGTATTGTGTTTCAAAATAAAACAAAAAAAACTTGTATAAAATATCAAAAATAATAAAGTTGCAGTAATGGGTTAGTTATCAACAAAGATTGTAATAATTGTGTACCCACCTCGGGCCGGTCATGACCCAGGCGTCGTACGTCTGGTCGGGGAAGCCGGCGTTCTCGACGAGCCCGTCGCCGTCCGTGTCCCAGGCGGCGGCGCGGCGCAGCAGCGCGGCGCACGGCGCGTACATGTGCGCCAGGTAGCCGCGCGCGCCCCACGCCGCCACGCGCGCCTCGCCCGGCCGCAGCGCCTCCGCGGGCTCGCCCTCCGCCTCCCTGTACAACAGATCCAGTATGTCGCCGCGCGGCGCCGCGGCGCCCGGCACCTCGCCCGCCTCGCCGCCCGCAGCCGCGCCCCCGGCCCCCTCGGCCCCCTCGGCCTGCCCCGTGGCCCGCGAGTACAGGTCGTCCTCGGTGCCGTCCCGCACGTCGTCTATGAACGCCATGGACCGATACCTCTCGTCGGAGAAGGGCGCGCGGTGGCCGCGCAGCACGCGGTAGTCGCGCATCACTTGTAGGATGAACTTCAGGTTCAGGTCGCGCCACTCCGACACGTCGTGGATGTTGTACGCGTTTATGTGTGTGAACGGCACGTCTTCTGCGATAGGAAATTATTTCCCGTGTTAATAATATCATTGACGAATACTATGTTACATTTTGAAGCCACGTGATGTTGCGCCGACTTAACGTGTTTTACGCTTCGTCATGTTTATTTATTATATGAAATATATTTATCGTACCAGGGTCGCCGAGGTCGTGGGGAATACTGTCCTTAATTTTAAATTTCACGGACTTCCCGTCGTACAGTGATTGCCTGTACTTTGTCGTTTCCAATTCGATGGTATCTCGATACATATATTGTAGCACCACCTAATAGAATAAAAAACAAACAAAATCAAAAATAACTTGGCTAGAAAAAGTACCACAAAAATACTATTCATGAACAAAATAAAATAAAATATCAATTAAAAATAAAATTGAAATAAATATTTGTACGAAATATATAAAAATATCCTTAAGAAACTTAATTTCATATAACTTTAATGGTCATATTAAAGGTTAGTAATGTAGGCGAGTTTACTGAACACATATTAATATTAAGCGTTGTGAGATTTTTTCAACAATTTGATTATAAGCAACAATATTAAATAGATAACGAAAAATCTTCTATACAACGAAACGTTATCAACACCTGCAATGTATTATATTAATCAACAATAAATTAAGACACAATCGCCTACTTTTATATAATATAAAGATATAAATATACATATATTATTATTTAAGTAGCATTTAAATGGTGTTATAATTTAAAAGGTATAAATGGATACCATATTATATGATGGGTTTGACAAAACATGATCATAGTAAAAGCCTATATTCTAGCATAGTAATGTGGCAAAACGGAACAATCAAACAAAAGGTATTAGACCGCGGCCCAGCGACAAATACCTAAATCCCATGACCGGCGACGGCTAGCCACACAAATAATAAACACTGCCACCGCCGCTACCACCGAAATTCCAGTCACGGAAACACGAATTACGTGGCTTCATTACACACCTTCCCCAAGCATTTTATGAGTTATCGCCCGAGAAAAAAGACGAAATGTGTTCTGTTCTTTAAAAGAAACTCGATTTTTCATATTGATATATAATTTTGGATTTAAACGTATGTTTTTCTCTGTAACACAGTTATTAGTAATTCATCAAACGTATATATAGCGTTTGATTAATTAGTGAGCGTTACCAAGAAATAATTATTTTCTCTACTAGGATGTCTGTTACAGTCGTCTATCTTGACTCGTTGTGTCACATTATCATGTTAGGATTACACATTATTTTGACAAAAGTAGCGGATACCAAAATATATTTAATACCACACACAATACTTGAAATACAATGTACCACACCGCACAAATACAGCCGTATTAATTGCACATTTTTCGCCCCAGGTTAGATTACTTTGGATACAGTGTGTCTGTTATAAACTTACTTGTAGATTTGGCCATAGTTGTGCTAAGGCAAAAGATGCATAGAAATGCACGTCATAAGTATTGTACATTCTATATTCGTGACCTTCTAAATATCCAAATAAACCGAATTCGTGTCTGAAATAATAAATGTAACTCATTAGTAAATATATGTAAAATGTTATTGATTTGTTGCAAGATAAGGACATTCCAAGACAGTCCAAAGACAAAATTAAAATGTTTAAATTCGCACATTAGATAATGAAAAGTACATTTAGCCTTACTACCATCTCTTAAACAGACTTATTTTAAATTTATTTCTAACATTATTTGACGCTTTATGAAATTCAAGTACCTATCTTCTTTTCTAAATCGACTTTTACGGCCAGCCTTACTTCATCTATTTATGTTTTTTTTAACTTATTTATTGCAAAGTATACACAATAATTTGATTTAAATCACCGTGCAGATCATATAGCATATAACGTTTATGATACATATTTATTTAAAAGATGGTGGTAAGAGCAGTTAGAACTCTATAAAAAGTACAGTCGCAATCTCAATTACATTTATTTTAAAAACTAAATTTTTTATTCTCATATATACAATGATGAAAATCTTAAAACTAATTAAAATAAAAACCTAATCTAAACAATCTAAAGGGAGTCCGTGCCCATGCGGCATGGTTCCAAGAACACTAGTTGCACTCCTGCGCTGGATAGCAATCGCAATTCTCTGCGCGAGATATGAGCCAGTCCTAACAGGGTACTATTTGTTTGAAAACTTTTTTGGCACACGGACCCCACGGGCCAAAGGAATATATGTATATTGTATTATTTGTATATCATATAAAACAACATTTAACATAACAAATGAAAAATATGCAATTTAAATAACGGAGGTCAAAATAATTGGGCAGAATGCCCATGTGACAATTTTAACTACTAAAGTGCTCCCGGCACTCACTAAAAT
This sequence comes from Phocides pigmalion okeechobee, assembly GCA_018251015.1. Taxonomy (NCBI): domain Eukaryota; kingdom Metazoa; phylum Arthropoda; class Insecta; order Lepidoptera; family Hesperiidae; genus Phocides; species Phocides pigmalion. The sequence continues at coordinate 949 of DWON01004869.1, read as the reverse complement.
TATTCTGTTCATTGTATACATTTTAGTTCCGTGCAACGTAAAGAGAACTTTATGTTATGAAAATAATATGTATAACTAATTCCTTTCAATTGTACCAAAGTGTTTCTAATTAGGTTCATAATGTTTTATAACTAATTTCAAGAATATATAAAAAAGGAAAAACATAACGAATTTTATTTAATCGTACTGAATATTCTTTAAAATTTTGGATACCATCTCAATATTATTCGACTTTTGTTTCGGATCTCTCCTGGGAATGAGAAGGGTTAGACCATAATTCATCACGCAAGACGTATTGTTGACGTAATGGTAGACTTCAAATACCTTTGAAAACTTTTTGGAGAACATACAGGTTTCCTTACGATGTTTTGTCTCGCTTCAAAGCAACTGACAATTAATCTTAAAACGCGCATAATTAAAACTCAGAAGTACGTGCCACAGTGTGGGATTCGAACTCCAGAACCTAGCTTGTAAGATCGGAATCCTAACTACTAGACCATCACTGCTTACAATTTCAGTTGTAACATTGTAAAAATATTTACAAAAATATACCTGGGATCTGATTCAGGATATTCGTCGCTAACATCATACCATATTGTTCCTCCATCCGCGATGAAGTAAAGCTCATTCATTAAGGCACTTTTTAACCAGTCTGGTATGTTGCTGTAATAAACACATGGACGTGAATAATATTTTCTGATAACAATCAGATAATTTAACACTAAAGGTGTTAAAGGTGGTAGAGCCGATAGAGCTCGCCCAGAGCGACTCCACCGCCACCCTCATAACTCGCCGTAAAGCAACATGTTCTTCATGTATTATGTTTCGGTTGGGGATCTGTGGTTGCCGGATAAACATTATCGGAGGTGACTATCTTAGTCCTCAAGAGTAGGAACGCATCCACGTCCATCCTTAAATAGAACTTCTATTCTATTTGAGATTGGACGTG
>DWON01004868.1:0-15665 GCA_018251015.1 Phocides pigmalion okeechobee | reverse complement strand
GAAACATTTTAAATTACTCAAACATTAAAAAGAAACTTCAGCGATAATTACAAATTTCTGCCACCGGTGTACACGGTGCAGTTCATCATAATATCTCATTACCACATAATAAGTATTTTGCAAACAGGAACATGGCGTTAATTATTTTCGAAGATTGATTTTTGTTACATTATTTTTTTTTAACATATTTAAGTTTATTATGTCAGCATAATACTAACAATATATTAATAAGTTATCATGTGTATGTATTAATGTAATAACTTTTTAGAATAAGTATAATTAAACTTATTAATTATTAAAAAATACAGGCCTTGCATTAACATACCAATTTTTTACAATAAAAGGATCCATTACTTGCCTTTCTGTTAAATGTGAAATGGTTAAATAATAGCTTACATTTATCAGTAATCAGCCCCCTATATAATAGAAGTCTCACTTGAAATCAATCACACATACGTTGTTACAGTTTATGAATCAAATGACTACTAAAAAATCACACTAAATTTACAGAAAAAAAACTAGAACTATTCCTCTACCTCCCTCTTTATTCTTCTTTTTTCTACTATACTACTAGACTATTACGCTACAATATTGTTATAGTCATTAAAAAGTAACAACCCGACATTGTTGCTTGGGGAATGCTTGTCATGCGGTAATGAGATGTTATGGCGAATGGGGCCGTGTAACCCGCCGGCAATTAAGTTGTAATGAACGTACAGGGCGTCGAAATCTGGCGGAGAATTATTAAGAAATTGTTTACTTAGGTCCCCCTATTTTGTTGGTCCTATAAATCTCAATTCTATATTTTGTGTAATTGCAAATAATTTTTGCTGTGATAATTAAATAACGATTGCGATTCTCTGCGATATCATATTGTAATGTCAAATAAAAAGAAAGATAAAATTTACTCGACAATTACCTCTTTATACATTTTACTACATAACGGGTATTCACTATTAACGCTTTTTAATTGCCGATATTTAAGAAGCATTAATCGCGACTATCCCTTATATAGTAAAATACATAAATTTCCCTAATAATCGTTCAAAATGATATCGCTTTTGGTAATAATCTTAAGAGTTTGAAGTCTACCCACAGTGATATCTAGGCTGACATTACCATTTTTTGCCTTTGAACTTTTCCTATAAATATAACAGACAATGGGCTAGTGATGATAATGATAAAACCATAATGATAATGGCATAGTATCTCAATCATAGAAGGTGATGATAATGATAGAAACCATAATGATGATAATATTATAGTATCTAAAAAAAGAAAATACTCATTGCAAGGTAGAAAACAACGTCAAAGACTATGCACTTTGAAAGACGGTAGATGTAGATGGTGTAGATGTACTCGTAGATTCAACTGGGGAGGTAAATACCCAGAACCAGAGCGATTACAAAAAGACCTACAAGCCCAACAGTCTATATTTCTCCATAGTCCCGAACACGTATGCGTAGTCTAAATAAATCCTCCAGAGATCAGTCGCGAAAAACACGCGGAAAGAATTTTGAAAGACTACAACTAGGTACGATGTGGAAAGTAGTAAAAGTAAGATTTATAGTACATCATAACCATATAGTGTATAATACGTGAAGTTCGACTTCTGAAGATATCTACTGATGTTATTTATCCATCGTAAATAATAGTCAAATTTGCTGTATTTTTTATGTGGAAACAGTACACGAGCATACAAACCACCGGATGTTAAGTCACAGCCCATAGACATCCACGTTCAACCACAAACACGACAAAAATCCGATCTGAGCTCGAACGTAGATACGTTGCTATTCCTGAAGGCTGAGATAGTCGCCTCGCTTCAAAATGACGCTAGCAACCGCATTTCTCCAACCAAAACACAAGTCATGCTTTACGGCGGGTTATGAGATCCTAATGGTAGACTAATCCATCTACTCTACGTATAGTTTATTTTTCTTTTAGTGCCATATCACTACATACTATTATATACAAAGCCATACAACTAGTTTCAAAATATCGGCAAACAAAAATGGTTAATCGTGAGCATCCGTTACATAGTAAAATGTATTAAAATGTTATTGAAGTAAAATTTCCTTATCGACGTATGAGAGAAATTTGCCGTCAGATTTTTCTGATACGCGTCACAATTTTCGGTTACGCGCCATCTTGTTTTTTATCAAAGCTCAGTATAGTGACGTAAACAAAAAAATATAACTTTGAAAATGATAAAATACTTATTTGAAATTCAAGTGAATTTATAGTAAAAGTGAGAGGGATTGTATATTTCGTTTGATAAATCCAACACGTGAGCTTGATTTTCATATTTGTTTGAGATTATCCTAACTTTTTTGGTTAGTAGCATGTTGTCATGGTGTTGCCACAATTTGACATTAGCTTGTTTGAACTTCTACTTGCTACTTTAGTTACATTTGAAACTAGGTACCAGTTGACTATTATTATCAAAATTTCTATGATTCACATAGTATTTATAAAACAAGCGATAACAGAAAAATGTTCGTTGTTTCGATTCGATCGCTACAGTTTCGGTATTGTCACGATTATTCTCAAACCCAAAACACGTACACATTAGTACCGGTGTCTGAGCGAATCCTCTGGAGATCAACCGCGGAAAATATGCGCACCGAATTTCCCTATGAAATATTCCACCACCCTCTTCCCGTTAATCCCAGGTTAGTGAGGGCGCGAGCTACCTATAAATTGGTTTGTTATTCCCACTCGACGGGACGCGGTGTTTTCAATGCCTTTCACGGCGCTGTTTGCTTTTGATTACATTTATCTGCGTTAGTCTGTGTTGAAACGAAACGGACGGCCCTCGCTAGAGGCTGGTTGGAAATTTTAGAGAGATTTTTCCATATCCGCTTCAGCTGGTTTTAATTTGACAATGTGTTTTTGTGCAGACGAATTCGACATTGTTATCGTTGTTAAGAGGTAAATCGAGTTTTTTTGTGTTATCACAGAATATGTTATCTGACATTGATTAATACAAGAACATGTTCTTTATTAGACAATAAGTTACTGCCCGCGATTTCGTTCAGGGCTGCTTAAATTTTCGTGTTCCTTCAGATTATCTAATACTAAAAACAAACTTATGCCTTCCGGAACATTCAAAATGATATAACTTTTTTATTTAAAAACCGATTGAAATGTTAAATGAAGCTAACCGGAATACACTGATGAAAATCGCATTAAACAAGTTAAGCCGTTTCTAAAATTAACTTAAGTTCCATAAAAACCTCTAATAACAGTTTTTCTTTTATATATTCCATGTACAGGCACTAATCAGTTACAAATATATTTTTAAAATTTTATAATTAACTCTGTCTTATACTCTTTAACATCAAACCTGTCAATGCATCTTTTTGTACCCAGTTGCCAATATAAATATCAAACAGGTTTTTATTTATAACTTTAAGTTTTACAGCTTACATTAGCTACGGTTCCCACAACTATTTACAATCTCATCAGTCATAATTATAAAAATGGAATAAGTAATATTGAGTGATTGAGAAGGTAGCCACTTCTAGCGTGACGCAATTCTTGTTTACGTAAATAGTTTCTCATTTACATGCTCCATCTTATTTCTTTAAATTAGTAGTGGATCTGTGATTGCCTTTTGCTGAGACTTCTTTTCTGTAGAGTTGCATCGACCTTTTACCATCAAGCTCGTTTGATACTTCAACTGTCATAAATAACATTTGATACGTAAAATGTGCTTCAAAATCAACGGCTTTAAAATCTTTATCTACACCGTCATACGGTCATTATTAAATATATTTTTACTATAGCACGTATATTATACATAGTAAGTTTCCCCCCACAGCAGGCCCGAGCAAGCAAAGCAACTAGTTCGACATATTGCCAATTAAAAATCGACTATCGTTAACCAGGTCGATTTTAAAAGGTATAAATTTCACAATGATATTAGTTTAAAATAATTAATGTTAGCCTCTGTAACTTTTATGCGTTATAGCCATCTTTGTACGCAATATTACCTTTATCGCCTTAATTGCAGCTGAGATCACACTTAGTTCTCTTTTGTGCTGGCACAATTCACGTTTTGTACTGTTGTCAAGCACAACCGTTTGAGTTGCGCTTTCATTAGTCACAGAATTGTGCGAGTGAAGTCGATTTTACCTCACACATTAACCCTATTCTCTTTGTTTGACTTCATTGTTGTCTCTTTTACAAAAGCATCAAAACTCACGTTTACACTTCGATCATATTTACATCCTACATTTAATTTTAAAATAGGAACTTTGATAATAATGTAACTACGATTAGTGTTATTGAAAAATTAATTTGAATGAGTATTGTTATAAGAGTCTAAAGGTGTACTAAATAGAAAATACAAAGGTAATATTGACCGGAAAAAAGAGCTAAAGGAAAAACTATGAATTGAATAGTAAATAAAATGATTTCAGGGTAAAAGTCATTATAAATTATTCATAAACACGATTAAGCTTTTACAAAAGAAAGTACGCAATTAAAAATCCTTTGAAGAATTTTCTGTTTTCTGTCAAAAATAAGAGTATTTTATGGAAAAAGGTGGAATTTAAGTCCAAATTTAGGCTATAATAAAACCTATTAAAACACTACCGGAAAGGAACGATAGTGCAGTAGGCACTATCGCTTCGTCTATCTCTGGAGCTGCATACAGAACGGATCGCCGTGCACCGTTGTCGACGAAAAATGTTATCACAATGATTTACAAGCCCTCCTTACCGCTTGCTGCTACCAAAAATGTATAGAGACGTCCGGATTTTATAAGAATTCGAGCACTTTGAACGAAGAGAAAAAAAACTTTTTTAGGTAATAACAATAGCAAACAACCATGCCAGTTTCCTGATGTAGGTAAAAGAGTAATGCGTGCATTTTAACTAAATTCAATAGGAACTCATGTGAGAAGGAAAGCTAACCTTTTTGTTATTTATTTCGGAAAAGAAATAGTTCGCCGAATTATAATCTGCTACCTTGTTATTTACGAGTATATAATAAGTAATTAGTACTAGCTTATGTAATACGTAAACTTGTCAACAGCGTCTATGTCCAATAGGTAATAAAATAATACTGGAAATCTTAGTAAAAATATAACAGAAATATGGAATATAAGAATGGCCTATAACTGATGAAAATTATATTTCTAAGTAACTTTCCATAATCAAAACAGCAATCAAAGGGACTGCCAAAACTCGTACAACTACTCAACCTGACAATTAAGGAAGAAACTACAAAGGTTTCACCGCTAAATGCCTAACACAGAACAGAGGTTTCTGGTACCTGAAAGCCGTCACGTGAGACTAATCCACTATATCTTCATGCGCTGAATTTTAAACTCTGCCTAAATAAGGGTTCTAACTCACGTAATGAGGCGAATTTCATACAAGCCTGGAGAGTGCCACTTTGACGTATGGTAATTTTAACACGTCCGACCCAACCGCTGGAATTAGCCGCACCTGATCCGGCCAAATTTTTTAAATATTTATAACGTTGAGTGGTGAGTAACTTTGGTGAAAGTAAAGGATTATGTTTTTGATGAAATATTTTGTTGTGTGATATAGTTTTTTTTATCGCAAAACGAGTTTGGTTTGTAAAATATAACTTGTTCAAGGTGGTTATACTACTGTTTCATCGGGATAATCAATGGTGCCCTCATAATTTATTATGTTTCGGTTGGAGAGGTGTGATTTCTGGCTACACTTAGAAGAAAGGCTATTTGTCAGCCCTCGGGAGTAACAAGGCATCTGCACGACGTCAGGCACGACTTTACTCATTTTTGATGTTGGGCGTGGACGTCCATGGGATACAGAGTCAATTTAACATCAGATGACCTACTCGCCTGTTTGCTATATTATCAACTGATATACATTGACAAAGTGTGAAATGAATACTTAATGTTAAGACAGTTTTAATTTTTGAAACTTGTTTCAAGCAAACATTGAGAATGAAACCTCAAAACACCCTAAAACGACAAACCCTAAAAGCTATAAAAAAGATACCATTGAGTAAAAAAATAAAAATAAGAATATAAATTTATAAAAAGGTGTTTCAAAATTGTTTGTTCAAATTTAATCAATATTATTTTTGAATTGAAAAACCGAATTCAACATTGACATATTGTTAGGATTTTTGAAGATATCTACTGCTTTTTTCACGTAAACAACAAAAAATGGTCTCTTAAAAAATTAAAAATCTTCTGTGTTGCCACTGTAATAAAGAAGATTTGTTCGTAGCTAAAAAAATATAAAATTCTAAAAATTCGCGCCACAACACCAAAGACAGCATTTTTTTAATTTTTGATCCCATTCTAATCTTCACATAAAGTCATATCCGTGGATTCCCGGCCTACGCACTGAATATAAATTGTGTCATTTCACAAAACCCTAATGGAAAAGCAGATTAAATAATTCAGCCGTAAGAAATTTTGAGCCCATAACGGCTTTCATAAATAATGAGGTTGGCACATGGGGCGAGAGCGTGTCCACATTAAGCTTGTGTTGAACTGTGTTTTCTTCTCAGCCTTCGTTTTGTCTATATATTTTTGCTTGAAAAAGAACGAATGTAATCGTTAAGAAATCATTTGTTAAAAGATTTTTTCCGTCGTCATATTTTATTTATACGAACGTTACTCTTTTCTTTCAGTTCAATTTTATATTGCACTACCTTTTGCCGGCGTATATGTTCACGCAGAATTCAATATAATAATACATTTATTTCAATCCGTATTTTACCTCCTTTGGGGTGGAACTTGCAAATTACCTTTCTTAGTACTCGCTTTTGCTACATAAAGAAACTATTTACAAAAATTCAGAATTCTTGGTACCGTAGTTTCGGTTGTGAGTCAACCCCTGGTTCTGTCAATCACCCTATTCTTTTACCTATAAACCACCAAGTATAGACTTTTTTGGATAGGCAGTTAGTCTTACTTAAAATCTACTGTAAATGCGTTGACAATAAGTGGTGTAAACAGTAATCCGGTCGACTTAATTTGATTATAAAATCTAGTTATATATTGAAGAATTTATTAAAAGTCTTAATAGCTTTAATGAACCTGAAATAAAACTCAAACTTACATTTCTTTTTCTTATAGATTGTGATTTCCCTAATGATCAACCTGTTTTGGAAAGCAATAGGACCTTCCAAAATAATATTTGTATTTCATCCCAAAAAAAGTGAATTAAAAAAAAGTTCTTAAAATAGTGTACGAATAGAAAACACAGAATAGCGATGAGGCGGCGAAAAAACTTAATCCAAAACGCTTTTAGTACCAGGTTTAAGCTGGACATTTATAAGCTGGCCGCATAGCTGGAAAGCAACACAGGGTTGGGTGCGTTTACGATGATACAGTCATTACGCCGAAATCGTTTTATGCCCTCAAAATAAAATTACTTCTGCACGTCGAGAATACAGAGTAGCGGTTAATTTTACGTCCACATTAAATTTCGTAAGGCACAATTACTTTATTCGTCCGCTATTTCGTACGGTTACGGTACCACGTTTTTATTGGACATTTGAAAAATTACCTCTTGTGTACCATGTAAACAAAAATTTCAAAAATAACCGACCAATTACGTATAGGCTCTTTTTATGTAAGACTAGCAAACGAGCATGCAAACTACCGGATGTTAACTAGTTGCAGCCCATAGAAATCCACGTACAACCACAAACACGACTAAAATCGTATCTGAGCTCGAACATAGATACGTTGTGACAACTAAGGTCGAAGATGGTCGCGTCGCTTCAAAGCGTAGCCGGCAACCGCACCTCTCCAACCGAAACACAACTAATGCTTTACGGCGGATTATGAGGGCGGAGTTCTGCACTCGGAAGGTTCCATACTAACACAATACTTCCCGTTTCCTGGATAGCTAATTGCTACACACTAGGCTGTCCCCAGAAATGACTTGCCAATTAGGCCCGCGCTCTGAAGGTTCCATACTAACACATAATACTTTTCTCTTTTCTTGGATTTCTCCTTGCTAGACACTGGACTCTCCCCAGAACCTGGAAGAGGTTTACTTCAATGATGCTACAATGCGTTTAAGTATAGGATAAAACTACGTACCTACGAATATTATGGATGTCACTGAAATCCAATTTTTCAAAATGACTGTCTGTATAAAACTTCTTAAGAGCGTTCCGTCTTAGTCAACAAAATAAATTAACTAAATTGTTCCAATTTACAATCAAACTACGTTCCCGTTTGGCACCGCCACTGCACTATATCTAATACAGTGTTCCGGAGTCGATTCTCGACGGAAGCAAATATGTGTTTACATAAAGTTATTTGTTTTCGATCTGGCTCTGTTCGCGTAAAATGTGTGTTTGTGTTTTGATCCACGAGCCAGGAAACTAGCATGAAGCAATTAGAATATAGAGCACGAGTTTACTGCATACATGTTTTGATACATCAAAACAAATGAGGGAGAAATGTTCTCGAGTATAAACCATAACTGTGTAAATAAAGCGTGGGCAAGACTTGATTAAATAGCTTAGAAACCTAAAAAGACTTGATTTATAGGGCACAAGATTAGTCACATGGGAATTAAAGGAAGCCAATTACCAAAGCCTAAGTTCAGGAGTTCAGTGGCAAGACAAAATGATAAGTAGAAGAATTAGTCCAGCCGCAAAATTCTAAAAGAATTACGGTTAGATGATGACCCTTTGGCACTATATGCCATAATATGCTCGTAGAAATAGGCTCGCACGCCCCAGTGTTGACCTGAATGACCTGATGGGTTGATAAACATCTTAATGCAATAGAGGTGTCTTCACGTAGAAAAAAAACATTTTATTTCCAATCTATTTCTACCTACGTTGTGTTAAAGACATTAATAATATTTTGTTAAGAAACAATAACCGTTTCAACTCTGGTATTAACGATATCTTGGGGTCGATTAAAGTCTGTGGCAGTAATGTCTTATTATATGAATTTTTAACTTAAAATTGCGTTCATTTGCTATTTTAAACTATTAAAGAATCGTTGAAAATAAAAATCAATAGCGTGACTGAATCCGATATTCTGTTTCGTAGCGAGTTACCGGATAATTATCTGCCGTAAGTTGATATTAACAGTCGGCTGAAATAATTGAACTTTTTCGATTGCATTACGTTGAAAATGATTGATGGAGCCAATAAACATTCAGCTGACTGTTACATCCACCTGAGTCTACGGCAAATTGACCGAAAAATATGGGGTGAAATATTTATGAGGGAAAATGTTCCAGATTTACAGGTACTGAATTGTACTGTAAAGTGATTTGTATAAAAGAATTTTCAATTGATACACTTGTATATTGATTTATGAGCGCATTTAACTTTGCAAGGTGGTAGAAGAGTTTCACCGAGCAGGTACCACCGCCACTGTCATAGTACATCGGTTAATAATTGTACGATACAAATATTACCCGTTAATATTTTTCATTCGTCACCAATCGTGCAATACGTCAGGCAGGACGTTAGTCTTTTTTGAGATAGGACGTATATGTCTATGGGCTGCAGTGACCATTTAACATTTAATATAAACACTCGTTTAGGCCTGAGTGTTCTTAGTATTCTGATTGTTGTAATACAACGCAAAAGAAGGACTAAAATTTCCATTCATTTAAAAAAAAACTTTTTTTTCACAATATATTCCATCTTAATCCTTACCAATAGTAACTCATATGAAATTGATTTCAGATGGCTATCTCGTTCTATATAGAACTAGTCATAGAAATTTAGAAACAGAAGTGATTTGTTAACGTCCAGTGAGGTGCATGCTAATTTCATTGCCCTATTTGAAAAAAGAAAACGTTCGTTCTTTATTTAAAGTTTTATAACGTTTACATTTTTAAATAAAGAACGAACGTTTCCTTTTTACGTCACTGATACAAAGTGTTCCACTTACCCCAGGTAGTGTCCGTTTTTCATGGAGGGCGTTTTGAGCGCTTGATGCACTTTCTGGATTGAAGTATGTCAGGAAAGCACATCCTGGAGACAAAACATAGCATATATTAGCATATAAATAAATAAATAATAATAAATAAGTAACGTTTTAATATTCATATAATCTGTAAGTCGATATTTAGAGAAACCTCCTTATGACTTGGTCCTTTGAGCGAGGATGAGATAGTCTTTATATAATATAAAACAGATTCGTTACCCGCCGTCTATACGGTTAGATCTATTAAACTACGCAACGGATTTTAATGCGGTTTCCGCCCACAGACGGAGTAATTCAAAAGCAAGGTTTAAATGTACAACAAATGCATATTATATTAAAAAAATCTGAGAATTTCAAAAATTTCAAATGTGATGTGGTAAAATTACTTGTGACAAGCCAGGTCGCGCGGTCGCCAGTTATATATAAGAGCAATTATATAAACAGATACATAACACATATGTTAATTCATCGTTAAAATTTCTACGTGTTCCGGAACACAATAAATAACCCAATGCTTATCAAAGCGGTATTGTTACTTCTGAAGTAAGTCAGAAGAACGCATTGTCATCATATAGGGAATTGGATATGCGCGGATATATAGGACAAGACTAATGTACCAAATTGTATTTCAAAACTAGTTGCTTCTAGATTTTTTGGGTTTGTCCTGATTCTCAACAAACTCTGCAAGAGACTTCTCAGAACAGATTTTTTTTTCATGTACAACTGTAACTTTCTAATTGACATAACTTTTTTATTTATACAAGATACTGCATTAATATATCTTTTTAGCTCCTATTTCGCTAATATAGGCCTTCATAATAGCTTTTCGCACATATGTTCCATGTACACACAGCGATTTATTTTTGTTGCAATTTTATTTTTGTGTTAAATAGATATCATTTCAAAGTAAGCTTAAACTAAGCCTATCTTTAAAGGTAGTAGTAAGCCCCTGCTAATATTATCTCCACCAGCTGACGCTAAAAAAGTAGCTTTGAACTCTCAAGAACTTTCAGACAGGTTCAAATTTACCTTTTTATTCCAGAAGACGATTATAGAAAGTCTTTTAAAGTTCGCCGCCGTGAAATCATTTGTTCTTACTAAAGGGACTTCAAAAGAAACTCACTAAATATAGTTTAGTATAATCGACTCCCTTGTTCTTTGTTCGTTCCGACCAAATGACCAAATGAATTAGCGTAACTCCAAATATTTCCCAATTCTAGCGTAAAGCTAATTTTAATTTCAGTAGAATGAGGCGACCATATTAAGCCTAAGACGTAGCAACACATCTATGATCGACTTTAAGGGAGACACCTATTCTTTGTAAACTTGGTTACAGATGTTCACGAGCGGTAATAACCACTTATCAAATGAAAAATCAAGTGCATGCTCGATTGCTACTTCCATTTTATAACAAAAGAGCGTCAATTTTATAATAAGTGACGTGTCACCTCCATCATTCCCAATGAATAAGTTTAATAAGATGGGTTTCCCAGCAATATTCCCGTTACAGATACGGATACTTCTTGATAAAGAAGGAAAGTACTTCAAACAATGTTTTAAGATTTTAAGTTGTTTTTAATTGTTTTAACCGCTTTGTTCCGGCATTCCAAGTGTATTTGTGTTAACTGAAAAAATATGAGTTGGCAACGTCCAATGGAACGGAAATGTATAGGCGCAGGAAATGAACCCGTTAGCGATCCAAGATGGCCGCCACAGCTCTGGTTTTGAGTGTTACCCCATTTACTGGAGGGCATTCGGTTGACAGTAGAACTACTCGATTATTGTTATTTAGTCTTAAATGTGACGTAAATAACATGCGTCTTTAACATCAGTGGTGAAAAAAGAAACAAATAATAAACAAGGATTTGAATTCCAAGCATATATACATATAATAACTTGAAAGTAATGACATGTAAAGAAATGGAATATACTGTAACTAGTTAAAAAAGTTTGGCCTAATAAATAAATTTTTAGATGTGTCAAATCTATTAATTCACATTAAAAAAACAGACGTAACTAACGATTACGAGACAATCCACTTGACGTTACGAACATATATTATCAACTCCATGTAAAACAAGATATCTGCCAGAAGAATTACAGATACATTGTTAATTCTGAGAACTAACATTTTGTCACGAGAGCGTAAATCCGCCTTGGTTCACCTAACATACGAGAACATAAAATAGTAGTAGATGTATAACCTAAGACGAATTTATTAAATTTGGCCAGCGTAGAACTTGTGTTGCGGGAATCCTGTACCCAGCAGTAACAAGCACAGATCGGAATGGAGGAAGACTAAGAGGTAAATGGGGAAACTCTCATATTTGAGCTGCATACTGAAGCAGATTATGACACCTATCCGATGATTTATGTTCAGGGTGAAACTGTTTATTTTACGGTCGTCCCATGATTAGGGACAGATGACGCTACAGTTATTCAAGGTAAAGACAAACATAACAGAACTCTATTGTAATGTACCAAGTGCATTTGTTTTTCATATTAAATATGAAAATAATGAATTTAACTCCTTAACAGTACATAGGATCATATTTTCTTAAACCTCAGTCATAGTTTTTCTAAGCCTTTGTCAAATATTGACTATTAATACATTGTAATAAGCACTATTGATTAAGGTGATCTTCAAAAAACGAAGGGTAATGAAAATATATCATTCATTAGTTATCAATAAATATAATTTATCAGTGAATAAATTCATTATTGATGATTTATGTTAAGTTGCTAATTATCTGGACCACACATCAGAGGCGAAAGGTTAAACATTTTTCATCTTAATATTAAGAGACGTAATCAAGACCGAGAATTTATGTTATAATTGGATTAATTTAGTTTAACAATGTTAATGCATTTTACTACGTACCGGATATTCTCGATTAACGATTTTTGATTTAAGATTGCCGATATTTCGAACCATTTGCATGGCTCGTGGTCTGGTTCGAAATATCGGCAATAAAAAATAATAAATAAAAAATCTTTAATCGTGAGTACTCGATACATACAAAAATGTATAAATTCAGCAACATTAGTTTAAAAAAATCTGAAAATTTTTAAAATCTTTTATTATTTCATTTTTTACGTGGTTTGGGGTCTTTCCTGTTAAGTTTCAATTAGTTTAAAATGTTAATGTAAATTTTCTAGCAGAGTTAAAATCGTAACAATAAAGGATCCTTTGCTGTTAGGTAATATTTTATAGCTTTTAAGCGTGACTCCTGCTAGGTAGCCGGTAGGCGTGGCAAGCAGACACGGGGTCAGATAACAGAAGGATATAAAACCTGCTGGCAAATTAGTAGCCGTGGTCGATGCAAATTCAACGGGTTTGCGTAAATTACAGTCTTCAGTAACATATAAAAAGTTGATGTTATTTTTGCTGAAATTTAAATAATATCATGAAATTTTACAAGAATACGATAAAACATTAATTATTTACCAAACTATATATTCAATGGAAAATTCTATCGAGCACACGGCATGTCTATCTTTTTTAATCCAGTGGATAAATTTCCATAAAACGCTTATGTAATTATACTAAATTTTCGTTTTTCCCATGTAAATTTCAATCTCCTTGATGAAGTCATTACTGCCTTAGGAAACTTGCCACTAAATAAGGCAAAGATTCTGCTTATTCTTATAGTAACTATATACTGTATGTGTATGCTCTTCACAGTGCAGATCAACGCTACGGCATTCTGCTACAAAGCGAAAATAAATATGGCGCTCGTAGACATATTTATACTATGAAGAGTTTCAAGAAAAATATTGATGATGATAATATTGCGTACTCAATGAAACTAAAACTAGGGACTTTCTACATCTAATATATTGCTGAATCCGTACGATACTCGTAGGGGAGGAAACGGGTAGGGATTATTCGGGCCCTGAGCATTCACGGGGCCTCTTTACCCGGTATTTTCAAGGAGGTCGAATACGCCCCGGACGGGTAGCTAAGGGCCATTGATCGTTTCACGTAACGCCGCTATATTAATTGAAACGACGAATTAATGGGAAAGTATTGATGACCGATGTGATTCCTTTTACTTAAAGTAACTAAGAAAATAGTTAATAGTATCAAACATTACTTTGCGGAAATCCATGATATTAGTTTACATTAAAACTATTTTGTAACTAACTGTTACCACCATGTATGATGATATATTTTAAATGCATGCACTAAGAACATAAGAAAAAGTGAAGAAAGTAAAGATATGTATACACCAGCATACTATGACCAACGCGTGTTTCGCTCAAAACGGGGGCATCATCAGAGTAAGTTGATTTCAGGACGGTTAATTGCTAATTGTAATTGTCGAGACACTCGTTATAACTAACCAGAACACAATCTAGGTTTTATTCAAGGTTGTCTGAATTCACTTACCTAATAATGTAAGTTTAAGTATATTCCTATGTAAATTTCGTTCCGTTCTGTTTTTCAGTATCAATTCCAGTGCTATTTTGCGCTAAATCGTAGCCCGAAACCAGCTAGTATTACAGGCAGTGGCAGATTACGCCGGCTTAGATAACAGCGGCCAGGAAATAAAACCCGCAGCTAATTAGTGGTCGATGCGATTTCGACCACGCGAATTAGCGACGTAGGCTCATTCCGACATTCGTATCTACTGGCCTTTGTCTGTTTTTGGTTGAACACTTTCCGAAACTTTTTTATTACAGGAGAAAAGCAAACGCGAATGGACGCAACCTGACGTAAGATTACTGCAACCAACGGACAATCCACATGCAACCTCAAACAGGACTGAGGTATTATGTAAAGTATTATGTAAATGAACATCGTGAACATTAAGGACTAAGACGTTCGACTCACTTGTAAGTGTAACTGTCAATCACAACTCGTAACTGAAATTCAAGAGCTGCTTAATCAGGGGATCATGGAGATGATACTGGTCAAATGCCTTCATTTTGTCATCACTTTTTTGAGAGTATCGCATGATGATGAGTATCATGCGATACTCTCAAAAAATGATCGCTTTATATCTTTACATGCTATAAAACAAAGTTGCTTCTCGCAATCTGTACACTTAGGTCTTTTAAACTACGCAACGAAATTTAATACTATTTTCATAAATATACAGAGCCATTCAAGAGGAATTTTTATGTATAATACATGGGAATTAAAACAGAAAATCAACGAGCCATGCAACTGATTGGAAATATCGGGAATTAAAAAGCGTTCATCGTGAGTACCTGTTATTTAGTAAAATTATATTTAGTCTTCATTTCAACAAAATTTCCTTCTAAAGCATTATTTTTGTTTAACTTTTACTAAAGCAAGCGCGGTGTCGCCTTCCGTCGGCGACAAACTGACGCTATTCGAGTGTACCAAGTGACGCAGATTAAAGAAAAATGCAAATATTTTAACATAACCTAATTTAACCGGACTAGTACTTTAATCTTACTAATTTCAAGCAGTAACCCGCTATATTACCCGTTTTTAATATGGATAATGTGATATTTGGACAACGAATTCAAATTCTTCTCCAATATAACTGGAGGTTCCAGAGATTGATGTTTTGAAATATATAAAACGTCTCCTTGTATAACTTCCATTTCTAACTTCTTTTGTCTTTGTGTACTTGTACCTAACGTTTGTCTATCTCAGTTATACCTATTAAGAGTGCTAGAGACGTTAGACTCACCCGGGGCGGCACCACCACCACCCTCATAACCCGCCGTAAAGTAACATGTTCTTCATGTATTGTGTTTC
>DWON01004867.1:0-15665 GCA_018251015.1 Phocides pigmalion okeechobee | reverse complement strand
TCTGTCCGTTAAATATACTAAGTGTGTGTAAAAATTATCTCGGCGTTTCATTGTGCAAAACCCCACGACTGTAACACTTATCTTGTAGCCGGTTGCAAGGCTGGCTAGTCCCTAATATGAGCGCTACAGTCAAAGTGTTAAATGTTACACTTTATCCACATAATTGTTACACGCATTTTTCTTTTTTCATACCTCTAATGTTAATATTACGAAAAACTTACCAGCAATCGCCACTGATCCTTCTAAAGCGTAAATCGGCGGTGCATCTGGCCCAAGCTTATACGCTACTGTTGTAAGAAGCCCATGTTGTGAATGCACTATTGATTCTCCTAAAAAAATAATTACTTGCGTATTTTATAAAGTAAATATTATATGACTTCTAAAATGAACTTTCCAACATCACCAATTTCCTTACTATTCAAATAGGAAAGGAAACATTTTCCATTGTAGATTATTGCTAATCAAAAAATGTTCTGCACAGAATTTACATTGAATAAACATATTTAGATTTTCTTTTTATAATATTGCAATTCGTGAAGAGTATATAAATAAATAAATTATTTGAATTTGAACTTAAATTATATTTTTAGGCATATATTAGTAATCCCGAGTGGACGATGATCATTATTATGTCTATTAAATTTAAATCACCTGTGTTATAAAGAAGGAAACAACCCGTGCCAAAAGTACATTTTACTTGGCCAAATTTTGTGCAATTTTGTCCAACTAAAGCTGCTTGTTGATCTCCAAGGCACTGAAAATGATAAAAACAAGCCTAAGGTAAGCTAAATAAAAATTACCTCTTATTACAGTAAGCTATATGGAAGATTATTTTTAACTCGGGTGTGATAAAAGATTAAGTGATATATCAGGCTTACTGTAGGTTGGGATTTCTTTGTATTAGTTAAATTTATTTGATATCATCCTTCGATGCAGATCTTAGATGATGTTTAATATATTTTTTTAGCCAGTGAAAATTATGTAAATCATAATCTGTTTATATGGAGATATACATATATTATACTACAAGAAAAAGAAACAGATAATACAAACAATACATAAATAGGCAATGTTTACATAAATAAATGGTTACTTACTCCAGCAATAGGAGTGCCAAGAAGAGATCCTGTTGAAATATAACCATATATTTCTGCCGAACTTTTAATCTTTGGTAAAATTTCTATTGGTATTTCAAAGAAGCGTAACAATCCTTTATCCCACTGTAAGCTCTTTAGCGACATGAGCTGTGTACGCGAAGCGTTTGTGACATCCGACGCATGGACACCTCCGCGACTACCTCCTGTTAGATTCTAAAAATATAATATTTAACTATTACCAGATTGTGCACTGCAAATCCTCAAAATACTTAGGTTTTGCTTTCCTATCCATGACTTGATTGATAAATTTTAAAGCAAATTGTTTTAGAATTTTAGAAATTGATTTAGTGTGTGAAGGGAACTGTGTTAAATCTACTTTTCCCCTATTTTCCAAGTACCTCGGATTTCACTAACTTGTAACTGATATAATAAACTAAAAAAAGGAGTATGGTTAAGTTCAAATCAGGAACAGCACTACACTGATTCAGACTGTCTTGAAATTGACGGACCACAATGAGTTGTTCAATCCACAGGCACAATATACTCAAATATGTACTCTAAAATAATTTTATTTATGAGGCTTCAATTATACAATGAAAATAGTCTCTACACCATTGCCCAAAACCTCCTATTGTCACTGTCTAAATTAATATTTATTAAACTCACAATTAAAGTTGTTTCACATACCCATATAAGCCATGAATCAACAGTTCCTGCCATGCATTGGCCAGAGGCTACAGCTTGCTTGATGGCTGTCACATTTTGTAGGAGCCACCTTAACTTTACAGATGAAAAGTATGTTGATATTGGAAGCCCACTGGTTTGAGTCACAGCATGTACACACTGTGCTCCTCTAGTTTGGAGAAGATTGTCAACAATCTTCGAAGTCCTTACATCTAACCACACTGTAATACAAAAATTTACATACAAAATTATTGTTATGATAAAATAAAAATAAATAGCTTAATTTGAATGTTATGTCTTTAGTTTTTAACGCTTTCTGTGTATTTTTGTGTGTGTATTACTATTTCTGTAATCTTCGTATCATCTACGAATACACAGACATAATATCCGCACCCAGTCTTGTAGCGCCGACATAAAAACACCACCTTTGTTCACACATAATCCATACAAAATTTATTGCTACAATACAGTTGTGTAGGAGCTGCAAGCGCACCATGCCTAGAATTACACAGCGGTGTTGTAGCCGCAGGGAAAGTGTTAAACATACATTATATCATAAATAAATCTTTAACTTACAAATATTGAAAATTATATAAATATAGCTTTCAGCAGTTTTATTCATTATTAGAATAGATCATTATGTTCCATGTCTTACCTATGGCACTATAAAGTGGTTCCCCTGTAACAGAATTCCACACTATGGTGGTTTCCCTCTGATTTGTGATGCCAATGCCAACAACATCCTCTGGGTTGATATCTAGTTTTCTTAGGTTATCTACTGTTACCTAAAAGTAATATATTAGGCAGTAAATATAAATAACACAAATAAATTTGATTTGAGGAACACAAAAAAAGATATTTATAAGCAATAATTAACGGCCTAATATTCTTCATTTACACAGTGCTCATATATTTTATTGAGTCGGTGTTGTTGGAGGTGGCACTAAACTGGAGCTGTTTTCTCTAGACTAGAGATGCACTAACAAATGACAGAAATGTAGCTTCTAAAAATACACAGACATTGTTTATGTCCTCAGTCTTCTAGTGCCAATATAAATACAGCACTTGTGTTCGCCCATAATCCATGCAGTATTGTATGTAATCCTAAGTTATGTAAGGTTGGGAGAAGTAAAAGAATTGTAGTTTAACGAATGAGGTTTGACTATCACCCTCATATTCCACCAATAAACAAGACTAGTTTTGCTGGGAGACATGTTTGTCAGCTATACTTAGTAGTGAGATAATACATAAGTAAAGTTTCCACAAATAGCAATGTTGTGCATATATTTTTTTTATACTACTCACTTCAATACATTCCAAGACAGCACTAAGTATTTCTAAAGCATCTTGTTCGACCCAACCTTCTTGAGGGCTAAACCTTTTTAATGATATCTGATGATAAGTTAGAACTTCTGAAGTGTTTGCTGCAAATACCTAAAATCAGTTACTTAATACATCAATACAATACTACATGTTTCAATAAACTATTTTATTATAATATTTTGTTTTATTACCAAAAATTTTACATTAGAAGTTCCTTCATCAATAGCGCCTACCAAAGGGCCGAATTTGCCGTATTCACGCATAATAAAAAAATGATTTACTACATAATTGAGTCGTATAACAATATATCATCAATGACCATTCAAGATAGTTACATTACAATAATTAAGTTTCACGAAAAAAATAGGCACGCATAAAGAAACTGGAAATGGTTTCAAAGTACATTAATTCAAATTTTCAAATGCAATTTTGATTACAAAACACCTAGCTTTAGCCAAGATTTAAGCCGTCTGATTATGTCACTGTGACATGAGTGACATGAAATCACATGGTATGGTAGGTCATAGAGTAAATAATGTCTAGGGAAGCGGTAAACTGTTTTTAATTAATGAATTAGACTATATGCTATATTTTCACATAACGGTTAATACAATCTACTACAATTACAATAAATATAAATTGTATGAGACAAATAGAAACAATACTCGCTAATAGTTATACCTTATTTATTTAGAACAATATTGGTCATACTTTAATTTTTTACATATATACATGTATCTTTTCTTGCAACTTGACTAAATTTAAATGATGCAATTAAAATTTAGTCAGGTTGCAAAAAAAAATTATTATTTTCTTTCATAAAAACGAAAATGACATTCAAAATGTAATTATAACTACTGAATGTCATTAAAAGTTATTGTGTTTTTTTGGGTGTAAGTTGTATCACAATGGAGTTCTACTATTTTAATAATTCTAATTGGTTTGTTCCGGTGTCTAGTTATTTTATGGCAAATTTTATAATCATTACTTTCAACTAGATTACGTTATATATAACTTGCTGGATATTATAATGAATGGTCACAGAGAGCAATCACTAGCTATGTATAGATTGACAAATAAGTACTCAAAAAGAAAAACTGTAGGTAAAAATCATTCTATGTGTATCAATGTTATATGTTCCAACGTCATACACATATTTCGTGTACCGTGGATTCGATCGCAATAAATATTAACAAAAAAATATGTCTTTTAAATGAAGAAGAGATCCTTCTAAATCGATTAATAAATAACGAAGTTCTTTTTTTATATACATATATATGTATATGTATATAAAAAAGACACATTTTGTAAGTTACTTAAAAAGTGAAGATTCATATGAATCTTCACTTTTTAAGTAACTTACAAAATGTGTCGTCTGTATTCCACCTTAAGAATGTCAAAATAATGACATCATTTGACATTGACATGGATTTGAAATTGAAATTGAATTGTGTGGGAAGGAAGAGAGGTTAGTTTTTTAAGCGTCTTCCAAGGGAATGGTTTTGTATATTTATCTCGTATTTTTTTTTATCGTGCAAAGTAAACTTTGTTTCTAAAATATTTTTTTCATGTCATATGTAAGTTTATGTACCTGTGATGTAAAATGCCTGCTATTACTTGTGATATAGTTCAAAATAACAGGGTAATTGAAACTGTAATTAAGGAAACTGATACTGCACCAGCGGAATTAATAGTGGCATTGGAAAGCTTTCGTCAAAATATCAATGCAACATTTACAAAAATGATTGAGGACAATGGCGAAATTGGTAAGCTTAAAAATTATTAAAAGTTAAGACAAAACATTAAATTTATCTGCATAGCATAGATTTTGTGTAACATATAAAATATGTAGTAAGCGAAAATATATGTAAAAAATGCGATTGAAATTATTATATAAGCATTGGACTGTCATAATTAGAAAACTAATATTAGTTTACACTAGTTCTAGACTAACTAGACGAACCAGTGGACATGACCTCCCCCGTAGGGTACTGCATTCATATCAGTACCGTTTGCAGCATCGATTCGTTCGCACTTTAGTACTTTCGTTGTTATTACCTAACATATTATGGCCATATATTTTATATACGAGTGTATTAATAAACATATCAATGTCATATTTATTAAAAAACGTGTTAAACTGACAAATTACAAATTAATAATGGGCAGTAGACTGGCTAGCAGAACTGGAATGGAGACAATTAATAAAAAATATTAGTGAGGATGTAAACTCTGATTCTGATGAAAATACATATTCGGACAGCAATTTATCCAGGTAACAAAGAAATAGATGTGGATGATACACATCCTATAAAGAAATCTTTATTGTAGTGGTCTTTTTTATTTTTATTCAAGTATTTTATGTGTACATAAATTTATAAAGTCATGTCTTTTATTTATAAGAACCCAAATTAGAACTTAACATTGCTGTAGTAATAAACATATAAAAGCTAAGAAAATTAATGAAGTGATTCTTTAATTTTGCTTATAATTATTAAACAGTCAACAATTCCGTCTTGTTTATATTCTAATTCCATTATAAGTACTATAAGTATATTAAATAGATATGATTTTGAAGGTAAACTTGTACTGGTTAAGGTATTTTCATTAATATGAAATAATCCTTAATACTTTCTTATTACATAACAGTGAAAAGTTATCCATTTGGCTATTTGTTTGATTTTCTATGATGTGAAGATGACTAATTTAATCTACTTAAAAATTTTACACATATTGTGTGTATGTCTGGTCTTTTTATCTTGGGACTGAGTGATGATCCAAAATAATTATAAATAACCAGTTTTTTAACACTTTCAAGACTGCATGCAGAAACAATGTCTGTGTATTTGTAGATGCTACATAGATTAAAAATATAACATTTATATGAAATGATGGCATATCTCCAGTCTAGGTAAAACAGCCCCAGCTTAGTGGCGCCTCCTGCAATACTGACTCAACGTAATATATATTCATATATCATAGGAGTTTCACTGTGGTATTCACCACTGTTAAATGATATTGTATAAATCATATATTGCAATGCAATATATAGCAGCAGCTTTGACTTATATTTTGCGGTATAATTATTAACTTATATTATTATGCTAGTAGTTTTATAATTACATATCACCAATCAAATGTTCTGCGGTCACACAAAAATATTTCATAATTATTTATTTTTTCACAGAAGACTATATTAATGATGAGACAAGCAGTTGTGATGAATCAGAGGAAGTGGTAGCCAGTCCAAAGAAAAAGAGGAAATAGGATGTGTTTCTTGTAATGATTGTGTAGTCTTTTTCATGTTAACTATGATTAAATAAAACAATTTTTATTTTTAAATAGCTTTTTATTTTATTCCTTATTTACTAACACATGTGTATTTACATATTCAAGTATTTACATAATAATATAAACATTTTAAAATATTCGTAAACTGTACTTATGTTACTTTTAAATTTTAAGTCATTGTGTTACCAATGATTTAATAAAGCTTAAAATTTATTACTTGGTAACAAAACAAATCACATACCTAGATGGTTTATGAGTAACTTAAGATTTTTTTTCTTGGTTTGTTCAAACATATTTATTACCTGCATTATTTAAGAAAAATAATAATTTTACTTTATTGAGTACTTATAATGTAGTTGGAATGTAGATGATCACAGTGGTTGTTTTGTTTGACGATTGTCTTCAGAATAGGCATTTACATACGCACAGACAGACATACAAGGCTTTTGAGATATATACAATGTCTATTAATAAAGTGCTAAATACTTTAGGCAATTTATAATAGGGTCACATTTTTATGACTATCGTACATAGTCTAAATATTGTTTATACTGTTTACCGATACATGCCGAACAAAGAGTACGCAAATTATTAAGTGAAAGATGAAAATAATGAAATTAATCACGTAATTTAAAAATTAAAAAATAAATGTTAGATCACTTTGTAGACATTGCCGAGTCGTGTGCGGCAGTGTTTGGCGAACTAGTAGCTTAAAAATACTCACATTTATTGCTTTGTTATTATAAAGGTAATTGTCAAAATGGAAATAAAATTGTGAGAATAAATACGCACTTGAATGACGATTTATACATTGCCTAATTCTTTAATATGCGTCCGTCATTTTATACAATCGTATAATTCGTATATGATATAGATTTTATCATACATTTCCCGACTGTTGTCGACATTGTATATAGTATATCAGAATATAAAAGTATTTTTACAAGTGTTAAATATTTTATGATATTAAATACGGATAATATTTAATGAATTTATTACAGTTTTATTTTACATTCATTTCTTCATGTAATTTATTTAGTCTACATTTACACTACGCATGCTTAATTAAGAGTAAATAAAGTACTCTTTATATCTGTCTTTAAAAGTCAAGATTCTTAATTTGACAAATAAATTACCTTATTTTAAATTAAATTAACATAGCCTTTTTAAATAACATTGTATTGTGAAGCAAAGTAAACCAAAGATAATGTTTATAAAAGAAAAAATAATATATTTTACAAATATACATTTTTCTTTAAAATTATTCTATATTACTTAGAATGGATCATGCAAGTTTATGTCCGTAAGTAGATAGATTAACATATAATATTTTTAACTAAAAAAATACTATTTTAACCTTACGATTTTAGGTTTTATTTGGGTTGTAGGTAAACTTATTGCATTTTTTACATTATCTGGGATAATTCGATTGATATGTGAAACTGTTCTAATATATTTGTATGGGGAATAAGTTCGTTAATATCTATTCTCTAAGAAATCTATAAGTACTATCCGTGTACTTCAAATTTACCGCATTGTACCGCTCTTTTAACACTTTCAATGCATCTTGACATTTCGTATATATAATCGTTGAACATTATAATATCACTTTTTTAATCGGTAAATATTTAATTTCCACTGTATTAATACATTAAAAACATCCAAAATAAAACTTGTTATAGCTGTTATCGGTACTTGATTATTGTAGGTCACTTGTAACGATCATGAGCGGTAAACTTGAAGCAGACAATAGATCTAATCGACATGAAAACAGCTGAAGAAGATTTTGATAGTCAGCTGAAGCATTGATTCGAGTACTATAAAACGAAAGTGTGTCGAGCAGTATGTACACAGTTTTAGGCCGAGTATGGTCTTCGCGCCGTTGTAAATTAATGATAATTACAATGCCAGTGTGACTTGTTTTATCATCTTTTTGTCGTGTTTATTTTTGATATCGCTGCGTTGATAGAGATATGCATTCTCACTGTATCGCAGGCGCTCGGGTATAGTTCTTATTGATTAAGATGTATTCATAAATAATATAGTATGTAGACTAGTTCATTGTCGGTTTATCGTCCGGAGGCTCGGAGTCTGAACAACACACTTCACAACCATTGACGCCACATTCACACATGGATGTAGGGCGTATCGAATAACGTAATTTCTGAAAAGTGTAAAAAACAAAGCATCAATTTATTGATTTAAAAAGTAATTTATTTCTCATAAAAAATAATACCATTATTTCTATCTAAAGAATGATATTTCAGCACGCACTAGTATTATTTATTCAAAATAAGGCAAATGTTGTTGTTACAAAACATATGGCGGTGAAGATGCTATAGTAGAATTTCGACTTCACTTCGTCGTTACATTGTAGGTATCAATCAGCTCGTTTCGATATGACGGGACCACCTTATTCCTCAGTAATAGAAACGCGTCCACATAAATACCTACTTCAGATAGGACTTCAGTCATGTTTGGGTTTGGACGTGGTTGTCTATGGACTGCAGCAACACTCATCAACAGGTGATCTGAATGCTCGTTTGTGAGTATTTAAACATGACAAATAGTTTTTACCCCATACTGTACGCAAGAAAAAGAGTATAAATACTCACTTCCATTATAGTTTCTCCCGGTGCTCTAACGATAACGACAATGGCGTACACCGGTATGCACAGTAAGGAAAGAGAGGCAATGATCCAACCGAGCGCCTGGGCCCATGCCGGGTACTGGTACTGGCGGTAACTGGGAGGCGTGTAGTCCACGAGACTGGCCACCCATAGTGCCAGTAGTAATGCAGGCGCAGCTATCAGCCAGCAAAACCGGAAATATAGCGATGGACGACGACCTGATTTTTTTCACAAGGGAAAAATTGAAATAAAAACACTACTATAAAATTTTATAATGTGATCATGTTACGTCGTATAATGCTCAAGAACATATAGCAGTTCATTTATTAGAAACTATGGTTAGTGAATTAGTCGTAAGTCAAAATGTCAAGATCGGAAAATAGTGCACAGCTTTGCCATCAAAGTTGGTATTCCTGCATTGAAGTAGAATGTTGGTAATCTCATCATGAGTTTCATTGGCGCGCGTAGCTTTCGATGCCAAGTCAAAATACACTTTTGGTGTGCATAATTCACCATAATATAACTTTAGTAACGTTAACATCTATATCCTATTCAGAGAATTAGTGGGATTACCTATTTTTTTGAGTTTTACTGATAAACAAATACAAGAAACTTTTGAACATCGGTAAAAAAATATCGTTTATATATAGAGATTACAAATGTTCTTCCTTTATATTTCTAAGGCCTTTCAGAGGATATATAAACCAACATATTTATGTATTATTAATATACAAATATTATATAAGCCTATAGTTCCATATTATGTCACAAATGTATGGCTATTGTTTGTTACATACCTAGTTGTCCCTTTCACACCTAATCTAAGACAACTGATGCATATCTGTTTGACGTAGCGATAACGTATTACGTATGTATAGTTTTATAAGAAGGATTTAAGTATAGTATACAACACTTTGAACTAAAAATACTCCGAAGTACTTGTTGAAACAAATTCTAGTTTGTCCATTGACCAATTTCTATAGGCGTGTCAGTTATCATCCCTCATGGCTACTGGAATTGGTTACCTAGTAGGCTAACATCGTGACACACTTAGGTCTTAATAGGTATGAGTATGTCAGTACTTAGGCTATTGTTATATAGGTATTTAAAAACCGAGATCCTGGGGCAGCAGTAAAGGACAACAAAAATATAGTGTCTATAGCAATACTTACAGAGTATGCCGCGATTTTGTCATAATTTTTTTACAAATAAAAAAATCTAATTAATTCAAATTCAGGAAATATTTACTAATTTCTCGTTATATTTCGAACTTTAGTAGGAATGTTGAGTAGGCACATCGGAAATTCATTGAAGGCGTTGTGAATGGCAAACGCGAATCGGTATGGCCTCATTATTGTATTTTATGCGACAACAACCGTGACGAGAGTTAGTTGTTGTTTAAATCACTGTCTCTTTGTTAAATGTACACACGTTCCGAAATGTTCCAATTATTATGTATATATATAAATTTCAAGTATATGTCTCTCTGTTGTTTGAATATTGTTGTTTTCCTATATCTAGCCTAATACCTGGGAAATTTCGTAGTTGCATGTTTTAAAGAATATATTTATTTTTAGAACACTAAAATAAATTAAATTAAAATAAACGAGACATTGGCAATGTGTAGAAGTCGAAAAAGTTGGAATTACTGGCTGTTTATATTCTCTTTAACAGTTAATAGTAGTACAGATGGATAAACCTTTTATTATTATATTATATTTTATTATATTGTATCATATTTTATGTCCTTTGTAGTGGAATTTAAAAGCACGTTGTTTTACAATATTCTAAGAGACTCTACATAATATACAACGACATAAAGGTATCAATAATAAATTTCTAACACGTTTGTAATTCAAAATCAGAATATAATGCGCGGGATTAGTGTTCTTAACCCATAATTAAAAATAAGTCGGAAATATCAATTGCCCTACTAGTACCAAGTCATGCCTGTGTATGATGACAAATCAGCAGATAGGTATATTTTCGGCATACTTGCACTATTTAACAATTTTACACGTATCAACTAGTACTCAATAGTTTATGTTATAGTAGAGATAGTAATTAAAGAACTTGCCATGGACACCTTTATATATATTAATGAATATATGAAGTAGCATTTATAGATAATACTAACCTGTCATTTGTTTAATGTTTCGGGATAACCTTCCCACTCCGTAGAACCATGCTATAGCAACTACTTCAAAGAACGCCAGGTATGTGATACTGAGAGACGCAGCGTAATAATCCATTAGCTGGAATACGTATATTCCGCTGTGTATGATATGAGGTAGTCCAAACACTAGCGATACGGCGCAGACACACAGCACTAGTAGTTCGTGATACACGAGCCGTCTGCGTATCATATTTGGAAAACCGTCTTGTATCGATGTTACTACGACTTCTACTATAGCAAACTGAAATGAACAAAAGAGAGGTAGTTAAGCGCTAATTGAGACACTCATAAATAAATGGTAAATAGTAACTTATGATATAAAGTAAATGGTGAAATATTACCACTAATATAATATCATCTCTAAAAATTGTTACAATTGGGAAAAGTATAGTACGACCGAAGAGGTACCATCGCTTTTATAATCCGCCGTGTTACTGTGGCTAGCAAACGTGTTATGGTTGATAGCCACAGTAATAAGAAAGTCGATCATGTTAGTTCTCTGGGGTTGAAGTATTAAACTCATGCAGAACTTCTGCCTAATTTTAGGCTAGCTGTAGATGTCCATAGACTGCAGCAATCACTAAACATTAGATGGTGGGCATGTGTGTTTTCTACTTTTCCAAACATTAAAAACTGGTTGCAATTACCTGGCTGTTGAGACCGAGACAAAGGAACATGAAGAAGAATAGAACTGCCCACAATTGTGATGCTGGCATCTTCGCTATTGCTTGTGGGTATACTACGAATAGTAAGCCTGGACCTAGAAATATTTAGAAGAATAGATATTGCATCTTTACAATAATATGAATTTTTGAAAATTTGAAAATTTTGGATTTTGTTTAAAATTCCATGTTTTATGTATAGTTTACAGTTGTTTGAGGTTGTATATTGTATAACACTCAAATTTGAAAAATAAATGTAATAAACGTTATGGTAATTATTTAATTCTAAATAGCTTTAAGTATTATAAGCAATACTTACTGTCGGCGATCACATCTTTCACTGAAGTATTTTGTTCAAAGGCTATATTTCCTATCGTCGCAAATGTAAATATTCCGACGATTATACTGGTAACGGCATTTACTAACGACACTGCTATGGTATCGTGTAGGAAGTTATTATCAAATCGGTTGTACGAAGCGAACATTATCATCGATCCAAAAGCAATACCGATAGAGTTAAAGATTTGTGATGCTGCGTTCACCCAAGGTCTCGATTGTTTTAAAAGTTCCCATTCTGGTTTAAAAAAGAATCTTAAACCTCCATCGGCGCCGTCAAGTGTTAGCGATCGGCCGAGGAAAACTATAATCAGTAAAAACGGTAGCGTCGTAGTGATGTAGCGGACTTTTGCTGAAGATTTTATACTTTTCCATAGGGCGAAGTATACTAACACCCAAGCACAAACTAAGCAAGCAGCCAACTCCCACCGCATGCCACCAGGAAATTCTACACCGGCACTCATGCTCAAGACCTTTTTCCTGTAAAAATATAATAAATGACATATTTGAGTGTTAGTGCAGGGTTGATATCTGTTTACACACACAATTGTAGCCTTACAATACAAAGATCTTAAATTGGGTATAATATGAAACTTCCTTCGTCTTCGTACATTAAGTACTCAGTTACGTAGCTCTCAGAAGTATATCTATAATATTATGTCTATTGGGCCCAACTTGGATAATATTTATTGCATTAACAATTTAATATTAAGGGTTTTGCTATACTAGTAAACATTGAATATCAAACAGTAACTTATGATATAAAATTGCTTCGTTATCTATTCCGAAACGAAAACATAGGTAATTAAAATGTTGATTTGAAAATAGTGAATAGTTAAGTTTTCGTATTTAAATTTAATTCAAATTTAGGTGTAATAAGTAATATAAGGAATATTAAAATCCTAAAGTTATTTCGATACAAGCTTTAAATATACACCTGCAGTAGTTTTTTTTCAATAATCTATATTTCTTTCTCACACATTTAGTTAGAGAAATGGCGACATTCACTAATAAACGTACCTTTTAAGTCGTCATTATACCTTTGTAGGTGTTCAACTGACAAAATATATTATTGGTGTGTATTTATCAATTACTTACTATTATTTTAGGACAGTTTAGAAATTAATGAAAATTTTAACATTGATGTGAAAAGAAAGATAATCTATAGATAGATATATATTTACAATAGAAACTTACTCAAAGAATTGTTCGGTGGGTGTCTGGGAACCATTAGGCTTGGTGGTGTTGTGATTCGGCATCCAACATTGGGGCGTATTCCATCGATTTGAACAACTTGCCCATGGCACTTCGGACTTAAAAGACGTAAAGAAGTAGTATATGGCCCAGGCTATTATGACAGCATAATACGTAGACATTAAAAAGGAGATCACCACGCTCGCTAGGCCAGCACCTATAAATGATTTTTGAGAGTTACAAATAATAAATTAATTTCCATATGTGGTACATATGACTCGGTCGCGTTTCACCGTGAAGCGAATCTTGTGTTTCAGCTGGAAAACTGCGGTTGCCGCCTGCCTACACATAGAAGGGAAGTGATTATCTTAGTTCTTAGGAGTGGTAACGCATCTAAGCTTAGGTAACTTCAAATAGGACTTAACTCCTGTGAGGTTCGAGTGCATGTTCGAGTGCATGCGATCTACAGAGATTATTTAACATCAAGTAGCCTGCTCGTTCTTTTGCTACTCTTGAAATATAAAACTATAACAGATATCTATAATTCTTATAGTAAATTCTATATAAAATATAAGACTTCTTATAAGAGGTCTGTTAAATATAGTTAAATTGTGTTTGAAAATGTATTGTATCAATAATTCTAATTTACCTTTGAATAGGGGGCATATTTGTGAAAGTGCACCAATGGGTCCGTGTGCTGTGTACTGGCCTACTGCCAACTCCATAAAAAGCATTGGCACACCACATACCATAAGAATGATGAAGTAGGGAATTAGAAAAGCACCTGAAAAATTAATCGCATGTATTTTTTTATTCACGGTGATAGATTTTTACACGATTCGACACATCGTTGCCATATTTTCTGACTTTTAAGGGGAATCCATTAATAAAGTGGCGCTTAAGGAAGGAGGGGTGGGTCGAGCTGTATTTCATATAATTTTAATAAATTTGTTTAAATTATGTATAACATATTTTTCCTCTAAAATATGGCTCATAAAAACGTATATACACTAAAAATATGAATTTTGGACAATTCGCTTTAGTCAAAAGTGAACCGCAGCTGTCTTTTGCTTTGAACGGAATGGTAGGGCAGGAACCAACATAGGGTGATCCGATTGCGTATGTCTCAAGCTTTCTATAATTAATAATAATACCTAATCGTAATAGTAGTGTATGTCCTATTTGTGTTCGTTGTAGATAGCAATGGTCTGTCGCCCAATGTTGTTTATAATCAAATAGACTAAATGATTTTCTGCTTGCATGGCAAAATAATGACAATGTTTGCTATTGGAATTTGGATACTCGGTTTCTCATAGTAGTATTTACTTTATTGTCAATAATATATCCAATGGTAAATATATGTACTTTGGAAGTAATTTTGCCGACTTATCTCTTAAAGTATACAGTCCGTCCTAGTTTATTAACATTTAAAGTTAATCTTATAAAGACTACCATGAATAGAAAGATTTTGATTTTGATATTTATCTATAAAATACGTTGGACATTTTTCTTACAACTTTTTACACAGTTTAAAATGAGTCATCCTTAGAAATACACAAGTGATGACCTTGAAATAAATTAAGTTGACCTACGGGAACTCTAATTAACCCAGGCGTTTGCTAAGTGTAGGTAAAATAAAAACGTATGGATATATGATATCTATGCGTCTTGGATCTAAGATTTATCTTTAAATCTCGGTAGTTATTGCGTTATCAAACCGATCATAGATCTAAGGCGGCGGAGATAAGTACAAGTAGGAACTCGCTTTGCTTTAAAATGGGAGACAGTTAGAGGCAATTTTTTACTATTTAACATCAGATTGCCTTCACCGCCGTTTGATAGTTTGCTAACATCTATATGTATAAAGTTATACTTATATTGATTTACATAAAACGCTATTTACAAGAGTAAGTGTTGATTAAATTCGATTTATATTTACTTTATGAAGATAGAGATTTTTGTTGTTTAGTCTGAAAATA
Source organism: Phocides pigmalion okeechobee (assembly GCA_018251015.1). NCBI lineage: Eukaryota > Metazoa > Arthropoda > Insecta > Lepidoptera > Hesperiidae > Phocides > Phocides pigmalion. Next base: position 293 of record DWON01004867.1, on the reverse strand, counting down.
AAATAATAAATTGAATGCATTTTATCTGCATGCTATTAGATTTATTTCTTACATTAACGCGCGCAATACGGGCGTGTTTTGTTAATTTAATCTTGTTCTAAGTTAACAATTGATATCAAAATTCTAAGTAAAATGTATACCTAGGTGACTGATTATATTATCGCAGGTTTATTGTCATTGTATGGTTGCTAAATTATTGCAGTTCTACACTAATGCTATTTTAAAGGTGGTAGAGCCGTTAGAGCTCGCCCGGGGCGGTACCACCGCCACCCTCACAACCCGCCGTAAAGCAA
>DWON01004866.1:0-15667 GCA_018251015.1 Phocides pigmalion okeechobee | reverse complement strand
TAAATCATTACCATTTCATAGTACGTAAAGTAACATTCATAAACACTTGCACAGTTCCATAAATAGGAGAATAAAAGGTATAATTTACATGTTAACTAATGATATACTGTGGTCTCCACAGCCGACTAATCTCCGAACGCGCCTTTCGAAGCGCACGAGAAAAGGCCCGAGAGATTGTATTGTTTTAAAAGTATCTTGGAAATTTATTTCCAAGGCAGTAGTATCTAGAGTCAAAAAATTCAACTAAGGAATCATTCTGGTACCTATTAGAGTTCTTTTACATAATGAATATTCTACTTTGATCTCTATTATCCACCAACTTAAAAAAGAGATTGTTACAGGTTTATCCTTTACCAATTTGGTTTATTTATTTTGAGGAGTATAGTTTTGCACATAGTATAGCTAAAGTTGGGAGAACTGTAATTTGATAGGGAAGGTACCACCGCCGATCTCATGTTCCACCATAAAGCGTTACTTGTGTTTCGCTTGGAGAAGTGCAGTTGCTGGCTACACTTTGAAGCTAGGCAACCATCTTAGTCCTCAGGAGTAACAACGTATCTACATTCGAGCTCAGACTGAATTTTAGTCATGCTTGTGATGACCATGTATGTGGGTGTCTATGGACTGCAACTACATACCATCAGGTGCTTTGCATGTTCGTTCGCTACTCGTCTAACATAAAAAAATTATAGTTTGATTCAGTTTTGGCCTATCAAATTTGAGGAAAAAATACTCAAAATCTTACGAGATTTTTTCTACCCCTAAGTGTGTAAAAACAGGGAAAAAAAAATTTTATTAGTACTATTAGTAGTAAGATAGTACTTGTGGGTTGATTGTTCTTCATTAAAACAAATCTATAACAGATTTTTATGAGCCTTTTATATGGTAATTGTGGGCGTGTTTACTTTATATCGCCTTGTTTCTCAAAAATTGAATATTAGTTCTGACTAAGATAGGCGAGTAGATTTTTTCCTTTTTTGCGTGAACTTCAGCGAAAACTAGATGATCCATGACATTTGATCACCCCTCTACGCTCAAAGCTGTTTTAATCCTTTTCAATGAAAAAGTAAACAAACTTTCGTTTGTGAAAATTATCACATAATCACGTATTAAATGGAATTTTAACGGTATGCGCCAATATTTATAAGGTTTATCGACTTGATGCGTCACCATTTCTTGCAACAATATTCTTTTAAATTAATGTTTAGTAGGTAATTGCATTTTGGAAATTTACAACCTTGAAAAGCCATTACTTGACAGATGACAGCTCGTCATTGTCTATGTCAGTATTATCTTTGTTTGAATGGAATCGTTACGTTCAATCAATTACAATATTTATAATTACAATATTTCAAACAATGAATCAAATCGAAACAATCAATTTATTAGTTGGGTTTGTATGACTATAATAACACATCCCTATATTTGACTATGGTTTTACTTCACCTTTTCATTAGGGAACAATGGCAGATCTCCATATTTAAAATTGTCTGGAATTGAAGCTTCCCATAATAAAAAGATATACCCAGGATTCGGCGAAAGTACCGGAGCCTACAAGCTAATTTATTTTCATTCGAGAAAGCCGATAAAAAATATCGGAGTTAGAAATGTTTTGATGTTTAGATCAATGACGTATGACGTTTAGATGTATGACTTATTAATGTTAGACTAAAATTCAACAATATGATCAAACATACGGCATAAATAAACAACAACAAATAAAATTTTATTATTCAACATTTTTTTGCTATTGTGACGTTTCATTTCATTATGATTATTAGCATCTAACTAGCAATCTGTCACTGGCACAAGCGATAGCAGAGATGCAAAGTTAGAATTGATGTAAAGTAAAATCGATACAACATTGAAACGATTCTATGATATTTTATTACATCTTTATTGGATTTAAATGTTGTATTACTTTAAAGATATTAGGATATTGATATCGGTTTATTAAAGATGAAATAATTGAGTTCAATAAATCTTATTTTAAAAACACAACCAATTTTAGACCTTAAATTGTATCGATATTTCATTTAGTGTTTATACTTGTCACATCACTGTTAAAAAATCGAGTTTATTGTACCTGGTTCGAAATCAGTTGATATGCTTTTTTATATCATAAATAAATTCGGGATTTTAGGAAAAAGGTGAAAAATTGAAAACTCGTAGAACAATAATTCAATTTGTTTCGTTTATGTCATATCTTTGGTCGCTAACACAAACCCAGACAAAATTCTGCCATTCTTCTTTAATTGAAAAGGAATTTATTCATTAGTAATGAGACTCGAATAGTATTTTGTGACTCGTGTCACTAGAGCAATTTTGCTACCTCGCTCAAGACATACTCGAGTAAAATATCTCACTCGAGTTGGTAGTTTGCAATTCCAATGAGATTTCTGTTAACCAATTAAAACAAATACATATATTAATATGGTGTCACTGTCATCGAAGGAGTAATATAAAATAAAATACACGAGTACTGGAGTGACCTCTAGTGGCAACAGAATCAACTCGATGCGCCGAATTGACTCGGTAATTCGAGTACATAAAGACTAGTAGTATTTTCTTAATCAAGTACGAGTTTGACAAATTCCCTCGAGTGACTCGAGTAAAAACACGGCTGAAGTCGCATCACTAATATTCATTCTATAGTAAACGTGCCTGATTATGTACCTTTCCAATTTTCGATTCTTTTGTTTATTAAATTGCATTTCTCCTTTTTACGCGTTATGTTTGTCATTGGCAAAGTGGTTAGAAAGTGGACACGCCATTAAAGGAAAGAAAAAAAAGGACTATACATCCATGAAGGTAACAGTTATCTTCGATCGATAAATAAAACCTTTATTTGACTAAATCAAATATCCTGTTTTAGTGAACTGTATATTGAGTATTAAGTTATTGTTTATCAAATACACTTTGTGTTCATAATACATAGAACGTACCTTTATCGTACGATTATGTCCTAACATCCGTATTTGACGTGGGCGGATTTAATACAATCTATTGTTATTTTTAAGTCAAGTTTTATTACAAAATTTAGAATCACTAAGTGAATCTTCCAAGAACGATGCATATGCTTACATTTATTTTTTCCTCATTTGGAAAAAATTGAAATCTCATCATCTCATTGAAAACTCATTTGGAGTTCGAGTCAGATTTTAATTAACGTGGAAAAACTATATTTGGTACCAAATAATATATAATTACTTACATTAACTTACTAAGTGTAAATTTGGGGAATTCCAAAATGGTCAGGCCTATAAAAAATGACTGAAAACTAGGTTTCATTATACTGGGTTAAAATAGTAAGGACACTAGAAGAGAATGGTATGGCGCTGATATTGTGCGTTGTCCACAGTGCAACATTGATCTGAAGCGGAACGTGCTGCTGATCGGCACGACGGGCACCGAGACGCCGTTCTTGCCGGAGTCGGAGCTGCCGGACTGCGCGCGCCTCTCCGGGCTCTCCGACGACGACGTCGCAGCGCAACTCACTGACCAAGAGGATCGCGACAAGAACAAGCATCGATTAGGTCCAAGCAAAAAGAAATGAAACATTTAACACCATTTTGTTTTCAGCCATAAACAGTTGTATAGCAACCAGCTGGTATTCCGATCGCCATTTGAAAGCATTTATCAAGTGTTGAATCGCATTCTGCAATATACATACTATATAAAGACTTCGTTCCGATATTGAGGTTGGGTTAATTTCCTCCACATGTGCAATCTATGTGTGACACTTACATTATACACATATTTTTATACATTTTTTTACGGTTTTTTTTAGTATATTATTATTGCTATAATGGGTAAATACATTTGTATACAAAAAAGTACACTAAAAATAGAAATACGCCATTGAAACCCAATAAAAAATGTAAAACCGATGACTCGTTTCATATAGTAGTTAGCTAGAGTATAATAATCTACTCTTGATTTGTAACATAAGGTTGTGTTCAAGAGTTTTTTTTCTACAGATCGGACTTAAGGCAAGCATAATTCTAATAAAACATTATCTAAATCTGATATAAGAAAAACATTTTTAATAAATAAATTTATTATTTTCAAATTGTATATAACGTTAAAAGTCTACTATACAATTTATACTTTTTAGTAGAACTTATACAATTATTTAAAAAAGGATAAATCCTGGGACCACAGTGTCAACATTAACTTTTATTTACCCAAAACATATCTCCTAAAAGTCGTAAAAACATTGATAACTACAAGACTGCTCTATTTTAGAAATCGTCGGAATAATGGTCGGCACTGTTTTCAAGAGTCCATTTTTATAAAACTAGAATTTATGACACAAGTCAAACTTGACACTAAAACAGGTTTATTTTGTTTTTTTTTCTTTGGTTTGGTTATATATATTTTTATACATGTAATAATAGTAATATATTGTTAAGACGTGGTATGCATGAGCTAAATTTTTTCGTTATGGTATAATTACTTTTTAGTAGAAAATATATGTAAGGAAATAATAAATGTTGCTTTATTTTTATAAGAGTGTATATTATTCTTTGTTTAATGTAAAAAAGAACGTGCCCCGAACACTAAGGTTTTGCTGCGACATGTCCTTCAATCACCTGTGATTCATTGCATGTTGCAAATTTTTATCAAGCTGAATTTGATTAAATGATTTTCTATATGTATATTTTTTTGTTATATTTTATTGTCATTTTTGTCCCTTTTGTTTATATGCTTTACTTGTTATTGTTGTTATCTTATCACTGCAATGTAATGCACGTGGGTATACCTACTGTTGTCGAAGTTATACTTCTATATATGTGTCGAAATATTCTTTTGTTACAGAAACTAAACTACTAATACTTGAAAATTTAAAGTTTTGTGTTTTTACTAGGGCAAAATGGATGGATCTATTACTATAGCACCGGGAAAAAACATAAATGTGAATAATATTGAAAGAAAATTTAAGTCACACAAAGCAATATGTTTTATTGCGTAATTGTATGGATTTTGGTATTACATATTAAATTTGTAGCTTTGAAATCTAAAGAAGTATAACTTCTCTCACACGTACAAAGTTACTATCCGCAAACTTTTAAAATATTTCCATAAATTCAAATTGGCTTTGTCCGAGTGATGGGTATATCGATTTTCGTGAATTACTCTGCAATATGTGAAGTATAACTTCAATATGTGTAGAAAGATTAGTGCATGTGTGACAACAGTAGTTTTTCGCCTTTAGTTCGTTTTTAGGGTGGAGTGAGATTTAAATGCTTTATGATTCACTTTGCATCTACATAACCTAGCCTATATTCGAATAGGCGATTCATCTATATGCAACGATTCTGCTTATGTCTACGTGGATGGAATATAGGGTTATGTTTAGTATCCGGCCTGACCAGATTTAGACTCCTCACTTTACTTGCTCTACCCTCGGGACGACACAGCGTGTCAGTGATAGTTTCGGGTGCAGTATGTCACCCCATAGCATGTTGCGTATACGAGATTCCTTTTGCTAAATATTTGTCAGGATTAGCATGGCCGAATAATTAAATAAAAATAATTACGAGGTTAATATATTACATATAATATTATACGTATTTTACCAGGTTCATATTTTACATTATTTACTTTTCGTTTCATTTACATTGGTAATTTAGCTTCATTTGAGGCGTTTTTAAATAGCTCGGAGAAATGCAATGTGGATTTTGGGTACACAGAAATTAATTCTGTTAAATATAGACTGATTCAACTTTTGGAATTCGTTAAAATGTGCTTCTGCCGTCAGTGTGATAGGACTTAATATCATTTTAACCATTTGAAAATTTTCAGAACAAATTTATAGAACACGATATTACCTGTAAGTATAACATTCCATTTTATAGTTAAAAGTAACTACTATGAAAAATATTTGATTTATTTGTTAAGTATCGATTTAATAATGAAACTAGTATATTTTGTCTCATACTCGTCCATCTCTAGACATCGTTTTTGCCTCACATATTTTATATTGTAATTTTAAATTTGACTTGCATGGGCTGTCTACCAGTATTACTAAACGAAAACATGTTTTTACGGTACAAAAATCCGTCAAGTATTTACCTACCAAACGAATAGATGTTTTTACTATGTGATACATTCCTCCTTCTTAAAATATTAAAAGTCCAATTACTTATCAAGACAGCATGAAATTGTTGATAAAAAAAATCATCTATTTGTGGAAAAATCGATTTGATGGTATTGATTACCACGTATCTATGGATGCTTAATACTTGTACATTTCAGTATAGCTTCAGTGTAGCAAAAAACTATACTTTTAAGTCAGGCATCAGCAAAAATAATTTCGTGCGCGTTATTTTGGACAAACGTAAACAAACATAAACATAAATTAACTTTCATACAAGGAGATACATATTTTAGAATTTTAATACTCTTTGTTAATGCTATTTATTTGCGCCAAAAGTGTCTTAAAATGTATGCCAAGTATTTCGAGACAAAGGTTTTATTTAAGCCAAAAAATTTATTACGTAGATACTATTCTGGTCTTGTTCCAAAATAAATAACGGCAATACAAATGAATATGATTTACGTTCCAATATAGAAAATATTAAGAAACATCAAAATAATAATCCTTCAGAAAAGAATTTCCGACTAGCGTACTCTTAATAGGTATTACAAATATTTGATCAGTTTTAGTCATTCGTTTTCTGTACATCCATTTTTTCGGCGCAACGAAGATTTCAAACATTATTTTCTCTTTATACCTATTTTTGGGAAATTTTACTGGATTAAGTGAGAATTTCGATTACCTTTTGTCTAACGGTAGACTTCATTTCGCTCGTCGATCTATCTTTTGCACCAGTCTATGGCACTTTGTATTTTGTACTTTGTCGCGGTTTTCAATGAGTAACAAACGTGTACCAAACATGGTTTATTGCGTACCTTAGAGTTTTTTAATGCACTGTTACTCACACACACTACACTATATTTACAGCAATTAAGATCACATAATTAAATCTAGTATTACCACTAAAATCAGCAGATAATGCACCGAATTTAAAAATTGAGACTTACATTTTGTTAGATGTGTAGCAGTTTGACTAAACAGAAACTAAACGGACATAAAAATCGAAAGTCCGTAGACTAGGTACACATCGAAAGTTAATCCATCATAGTACAAGAGTATCGATTATGGTGAATGCACTTTTACCTACGCCGCATATCAGTCATAGCAATTTCTTAATGTTTCGTGCTTACGTGCCTATTCGCATCGTGCGCGCATATCGATTAGTATAGAAGTTATTGAACTTCTATTAACGAATGACGCCATCAAAATCGACGAATCCCCGTCGTCCGCGCCGTAAGCGCCAAACCCAATGACATTCGCGTGGGTCAGTAAACTCGCAATACCTAGCATTTTATGTAAATGCAGCTCATAAGGTGCCGTACACACATGCGAATGATAATTTATTTAATAATAAATAATCTTGAATTTCGATGACTGAAAAGTGAGATAGTTGAGCCTTCACCATTAAAGAAAGATTAAGAAAATGTGGTAAATTACGATCATACATACATACAGACATACAAACAATACAACATCATAACTTCACAAAGATTACTTCGTGTTGTAATTGCTCGTACACGGATAGGTTTACATACATTCGGATTTAGAATACATACACACATACGTTAGTTACATAAGACTATATTATTTACGTATTTACCTAATTATCTACTTAATACGATGTTTACCTAAGACGAATTCCAAAAATAATTTGAATCTTATACTTAATATAGTAACATGACCGTATAGATTTAGGATTCGATTCTTTCTTTACGAGCATTTTTATTTACATATCTTTACGTTTACGTTTTTCTTTACGGTTTATATATCTTTACGTTTTAAATGAATTAATTTAGTGACAGTAGGTCTGCTACTGTTACGACCCGGCTTGTTTTAAATAAAATCTTTAGTTCCAATCAATTAAATAGTTTAGGTTCGTCATGTCTTGACTATAACGGTGCGACTTGAGCGATCTGGCGTTAAATTTATGTCGTTCAAATTCAGATTATCAAAAGACATGTGACTTTGATTATTAAATCTAATTCTACTGTATACTCATATTTGTATACTCACACAATTATCGGAAGCAAGCGTATGCAGTCACATTGTATACTTAACGTTTATTCACTCTAGTTGATTTCTAATTTACATGACCGATTTGAGCCGTGCAAACAAAAACGAACGAAACAAAAAAAAAATTCATAAGACTGCAATACGTGTCATCACACCCACGATTAACACAAAAAAGATAAGAAATTACGTCTTAAGAAAAATATTTAAGGAACTTAAATGATGATGATGATTATAGGGAAGACATATTTGTATTAAAATGCGGTTTTTAACACAAAAATCTTACGTCAGAATGTCATTTAAAATGAGAACATAGATTACTGTACCCAACTGAGCCCAACTCTGACACTACGGTGCTATGGCGTTAGGTGTCGGTAGCTGTGGTACAAATATACTTCAACAGATGGCGGTACATGTTCTTTCAACCTTGCAACGAAAAGCCAAAGAAAAGTTAAGATTATTAAGTAGGTTTCGCTTAGATGTCACTGGTATAACGCTCTACCACAATTTGATAAAATCAATTATAACGACTATAAAAATATCATAGCGTTTGAGTACTAGTAATTTATTTAAACTTAAAACTACTAGTACTACTACAAGAACCATTGTTTCTTCGTCGGCTTTATGTAACAACCGCAGAAAGCATTGTTAGTGTAAGTAACTACTGCTTTCCAGAAACGGTTGTTATATTATAAACGTACAAAGCATGGCAACTAATTACATACATATACATATATTTGCCATTATAAGAGACTGCTTGAAGACCTAACTTTGAGTAGGAGTCTCGTTCTAAACCGGGAGCAGACGTCGAGTTGTTCCATCCACAACCGTGCAGTGAGAGATTATATATACGCCTATTAATAATTCGTTAACGCTGTCGATTTATTTATGGTAGACAAAGAAGTTTGAAGGGTGGGCGTTAGCCACCCGCGCCTCCTTTCTTCTCCCTAGCTACCCCTGTCGTTATGTTAGTGGGCCTCATTTACAACTTAGTTTCACGTAACGGAACCGCATTTTTGTTTGATACTTTTATTAAATACCTACAATGTAGTAAGATCCTACAATTGTGGGTATACATCTCAACAATTGCAACAAAGATAGGGAAAAAGCAGTTTTTACTGTTTAAAATTGATACGCTGTTACATTGTCAAGTTTAGTAGACCTGTACGGTTCTGTATGAAGGTACCATCAGCACATTCAATTCTAGCGTGAAGCTTGCTTACTTTTGGGTAGAATGGCGTAGTCTCACTTTCAAATGAAGCTACCGCTTTACTCCTCAGGGAAGGCAACGCACCTGTGATCGTTTCCAGGTGGAACTCCTGCTCTGTGTGAAGTTGATAACAGATGTCCATCGGCGGCAGTGGCCACTTCCTCACGTAGCAAACGAGCATGAAGTCCACATCAAGACTGTATGCTCATTTGCTAGTTCTATTATAACTCAAAGAGCTGTTGTTGTCAGATCAAACGATGGACAAGAAAGACGACGGCGTGGCTGGCCTAGTAATCAACCGCGTCTATATTGGTAAGTAAATATTCAATATCAATTTGACAGGTGGTGGAACTTTAGTTCGACCGGGGAGGTATCATCACGGTTATAATCCGCTAAGAAGTAACTCTTGTGTTTCGGTTGGAGAGGTGCGGTTGCTGGCTATTCTTAAAAACGACACGACCATTTAATTTTTCAAGAGTAGCAGCACATCTACCTACGTACGAGCTCTGATAGGACTTCAGTCTTGATTGAAGTTGTATGTGACTCGGTTGCTTCTTAAAAAGAAGTGTTTTTAATATTCTTTATAAGATGGTCGTAAATCACCTCATATGTAAGTGAACCGGTAATTATACCTATCCATCAAAACGCAAAAACTGAACACACACATTTCTAGGTGTGCATCAAGAGTTTCTCTCCGATTGAACTATAAAGGTTCTACCTCCACTTGTAGTATTAATGCTAATACTTGTAATATTAGTTTTGGTACTCGCAGTACTAGTGCTTATAGTGTTAACTTGCATTTTCCCGTTTATTTGCCTATTATAAACTGTAAAATAACAAATAATTTGTAAAATATTGCTTAAAATAGATTTTCTTAAGTGTAATTATTTTTGTACACTACTCGGTCTAAAATAAAACAACGTGATAATATAGCCTATATCCATACAAGATGTGCAAGCGCCGTAGGTACAAAATTTGTGGTAGATCAAATAAGTAGTTTTCATGTTAAAGAATTACAAGTAAAATAAAATAAATTAACGGGAGTCTCGCCAGAAGTGAGAATTGGAATATTAATTATTAAAGTTGCTATAAAGTATAAACATATTACAAATATTACATCTATAACGTGTAAGTACATATGTATCTATATTAATAATTTCGCCAAGCAGTAGGTACGGTAGACTCGATCGAAACCTAACCCGAATAATAAAATTATATTAATTAAAAAATGAAACTGACACCCATTGACATATTTTTTCTATGTTGACACCTTGACTTTTGCAGTTTTAATTTCATATATTTATTAAACACAATGAACGATGCTATACAAATCTATGTCATACGTTGCCTTTAATATTCCTTGAAAACCGATAACTATAGAAATATGTATCTACCTACGTTTTGTACCTACACGTGTATTATGAGTCACATTTCACCCGAGCGAAGCCGGGTTTTCATCTAGTATATTTAAAAAAATACTCATTTTCTTTCGCTATTTCTCCGTCAGTTTTTTCATTAATAGATGCACTTTGTTCAATTTCCATATTTTAAACACTTTATATACACGAATTTTACGAGTACACAGACAGCCAAGCCAGCAGTCGTAGGCATATTTTTCGCCGCGCGGTAGAAATTGAGGGGGATAGTTCCTCTCTTACCCTGCGCCGTCTTACGAATTTTCGAACGAAATTTCGAAGGTCACGTATCCCGACGCGAGTTTAAACAAAAGTGCTCAACGCCGCGCCGCTAAAGTTTTCACTTCAAACATTGGCTACAATTCTTATTTATATAATAGTAAAGATGCTGCTACTTTATTATACAGGCTATGCTGCTTTACTAGAGACGTTTTACCTAGTTGTTATGGGATTATTCATTTCATTAAATGCTCAATGCACCTTTGTTATTCAGGATACTTCGTGAAATGCTACTACGCTTGCCCACTTCCAGGGATGGAAGATGACGAAGGTCAGTGTAATATTATTTAAACATGTTTAATTATGTTTTACGTCATGATTTATTTTGTCCGTCAGGGTCGTCTTAGCACTTTCCCTGCGGCGCGGATATACATATGTATATGATCGGATCAGTATTGCGGGAGGCGGCCCTAAGCTGGAGCTTATTTGATTATACTGAAGATACGCCTACAGATTACTGAAATATTGTACTTTTTAGCATCTGTGTATCATCTACGAATACACAGACGTAATATCCGCCCGCAGTCTTGTAGCGCCGACGTAAAATTGGACTTTTGTTCGCCCGTAATCCATACAAATTTGTCGCTACAACACAGCTGTGTAGGAACCGCAAGCGTGCCGCGCTCAGAATTACACAGAAGTATTTAGCCGCAGGGAAAGTGTTATTGTAACGCAAAATTACATTTTAGATTATAACGGTGATGATATATAGATAGATATATGAAGCGAATGTGTATCTGTCTGTCTGTTTGTCTTTTGAAACTTGAGGTGGCTGAGTATTACATTGCGGGTTTCTATTATGGCACACCTGTTCAACGATAATTGACGCGCATGTGAACATAAATTACAATCAATTTTCAGAAAATATGTTTTTACAAACAATCTTTTGTAAGGTACTTAAGGTTTTCTGCAAGGCGCTGTTAGAAGCTAGTATTGTTATATTCATTACATAAACAGTACTTTTACTATACGTTTTACATTAGGACACACAGTGTTAATCTCAGGCCCTCCGACATTACAGGGACCTTCAAACACCTAACAAACAAGAAAAAATGCCTATTCATTACTGTTTCAGATTTTTATCTATACAGCAAATATTTTAATAAAGAATCCAGTGCAGTTAATAGAAAAATAACGTGCTTTTTAATTATTAATTCTTCCCAATAGGACTTCAAGTTATGAGTCCGAGGGCCCTGACGACTGATTTGTATAGACGAATTTGAACATATGCATACTTACCTACTTTAAAGTATAAAATTTGTACAACTAAATTGTTATAACTAAAATAAAACTATTGTTCAGATTCGGATGACTCCAATGACGATCAGGCCGAAGAACAACAGGAAATTCTGGGTAAGTGACTACACAAAATCTGCTTCTGTATTTGTATGTAGCGTGTCATGAGTAGCAAAGGATCATTCACGCCACATTTATGTACCTACTAGTATGAGACTTAACAGGTCTAAAATATCTAAAATAACAAATGTATTGTTCAGCAATCACCGATGGCACTGAAAATCCTGAACCAGAGCTGGCAGCTGCAGGTATGTCACCATACAATTACATAGTTCAACAATGTTTATTAAATTCTACATTATCTCTACATCATATAAAGACGTTGCTTCCCACCGTCTGTGTGCTTAGATCTTTTTAAGTACCCAATTAAAAAGCCGATTTAATTAATAGATACAGTGATTTAAGACGAAAGTTTATATGTATATTACTGAAAAACAGTTTATTGCAAGGAATTGTAATGATATGTCTTAAATACACAAGTACGCAGCCGGGACAGATCAGTAGTAATTTATATTGTACCTTTAACGGTTTGTTCCTTCTTAATAGAAGCTATATAACAGTGTATATTGGGCGTATATATGGGGCAGTTTAAGGGACTTAGGACGTCTCTCCTAGCTTAGGAGAAAGAAATATTCGTGGAATATTTTTCTTTTGTATCCATCACATGCATTCATTCATAATTTTGCAAATTACAGTTGATTAGGGCATGTAGACTGGCTTTTTTCACGCGAAGTTCGGATAACCTTAATCTTACATTTTGAAACTTTAAGCCCATCGCTCTCCATAACACTAACTAAACTATAGTTTATTAAGATGTAAAATATGATTATGTAAACTATAGTTAAGACACAGAAGGTCTTAGATATTATTGTGCTTAATAGTATTAAAGTGGTTAAATTCTAAAATATCAAAACTGTTACCTCTCCAACCGAAACTCAAGTAATGCTTTACGGCGGCGTAAGAGGAGAGCAGTGGTACCTCCCCGGTCGAACTATAGTTCTCCCACCTTTATTACTTGTTAATATTAAGAAGATAGTAAAATTATAGTATAGTATACGATGCAGTTATTACTGAACTATAATATGTTACGTACATTTATGTACCTACTAGTATGAGACTTAACAGGTCTAAAATATCTAAAATAACCAATGTATTGTTCAGCAATCACCGATGGCACTGAAAATCCTGAACCAGAGCTGGAAGCTGCAGGTATGTCACCATACAATTACATAGTTCAACAATGTGTTTATTAAATTCTACATTATCTCTACATCATATAAATACTTTGCTTTCCGTTCTATATGCTTACGTCTATTAAATTACCCACCCGATTTTAAAGCCGTTTTCATCAATAGAAACCGTGATAAAAGAGGAAAATTCATATGCATGCATTACTGAAAATCAGTTAATTGCAAAGAGTTGTAATGATATGTCTTTAGTACACGAGTACGCAGGCGGGACAGATCGGTAGTAATTTATATTATACCTTTATCAATTTGTTCCTTCTTAACACTTTCCCTGCGGCTACAACACTGCTGTGTAATTCTGGGCGCGGCTCTTACATGCCTGTGTTGTACCGACAAATTTGTATGGATTACGAGCGAACAAAAGTGCTGTTTTTACGTCGGCGCTACAAGACTGGGGTCGGACATTACGTCTGTGTATTCGTGGATGATACACAAGTGCTAAAAATACAATATTTCATTTTGAAACTTTTTTGAAACTTTTAGGCCATCTTCCTCCATAACAGTTACTAAACTATGTATAGTTTATTTAGATCTAACATATGTGTATGTAAACTATAGTTAAGACACAGAAGATCTTACATATTCTTGTACTTAATAGTACTAAACTGGTTAAATTCTAAAATATCAAAACTGTTATTCTTGTATAGCACCCGCAACGATACGCAGGTGCATATTCTATATAAAATGAAATCATTATGGGCTTTTCAATTTATGTCATAATTTATTTTATACAATTACCAGCTGGATAGAAAGTAGTAATATGCTAAAATAGTTTTGGTATTGTAATCATTAGTAAAACATATACGCTTAAGTACATCATGGTATTAAACTTCTTTGAATCTAAATATCAAAATTGTTGTGCAGATGAAAGCGATGAGCAAAGCAATGAGCAAACCAATGAGCAAACCAATGAGCAAAGCGATGAGCGAAGCGGTGAGCGAAGCGGTGAGCAAAGCGGTGAGCAAAGCGATGAACAAAGCGATGGGCGAAGCGATGAGCAAAGCGATGAGCAAAGCGATAAACAAAGCGATGAGCAAAGCGATGAGCAAAGCGATGAGGGAAGCGACACTGAAAATAGTGAGCCGCTGCCTGAACACCTAGCGGGTATGTGTAGAATTACAAATTTAGTTTTATAAATGATATTTGCTATGTTTTACTTAATAACTTATTTTGTACTTACCATCTTAAAATAAAGTAGTAATATAGTAAAATTATATTTTTTTACTTTTACGGGCATGCAGGCGTCCTAATCATAAGTAGTCACTGCAGCCCATCCACACGCCACCTCACTGGAGTTAAGTTCTATCTGAGTTCGTACTTACTTTGGTACTCCCGAAGACCACAATGGTAGCCTCGCTTGACATATAAGCATGCAACCGCACCCCTCAAACCAAAACACAAGAGTTGCTTTACGGCGGATTATAAGAATGGCAGATGGTATTACCCTTTAATAAAAGATATAATAATTACTCAATAATATCTAACATATTAATTGTGATATTATCGATTCTTGTGCTTAATGGTTTTAAAATAATCTTAGTCTAAAATGTGAAAACTGTTCTTCAGAAACATCTACGGATGATACCACTACTGAGCCGGAAGACGAAGATTCCGGTATGTGATTATAAAATTAGTTTAATAATACGTTTTTATCATATATCAATAGTCAGTAGAATTTTGCAATAGAACACTAAATATATGGTATTCTACGTCATAATTTGCTTTGTTCTTTACGCCTTAATAATAGAAACTAGTAATTTTTTAAATGTATTTTAGTGTTTGATGCAATCTTTACTTACCTATAATATACACATACACTTAAATACTTAATAGTATTCAAGTTGTTTACATCAATACGTTGGCTCCTTCTCCCGTCGGCGGAACGGCGTCGAGATCCGGAGCCGCAGCACAGGCTGCGGAAGCCAAGCGGCGCAAATACCTTACATTTAGTAATGATAACGTGTTTGTTCCCTTGGGTTTAAAATTTTTGGTCCATGGGATCCCAGGCAAAAAAAATCAAACAATTAACCTTTTTTTTTTTTATTGTGAAAGAGTAAGAAACGGGCATGCAGGCCACCTGATGTTAAGTGGTCACTGCAGCCCATGG
>DWON01004865.1:0-15667 GCA_018251015.1 Phocides pigmalion okeechobee | reverse complement strand
AACGCATCCGCGTCCATTCTTAAATAGAACTTCTGTTCTGTTTGAGATTGGATGTGGTTGTCCATGGGCTGCAGTAAACACTTAAAACCAGGTGTCCTGCATACCTGTTTCTTACTCTTTCGCAATAATAAAAAAAATCTAAAAATATCATATTGGAGAAGGATGTACGCACCTGTAACTGGCGTGCACACCAGTCATCTTGTTTATAAATAAGTTTATTGTGTAATATTGTATGTAATGCTGTTGTTGGGTCAATAAATAAATAAATAAAAACAATATTAACCGAACCCTATGTAATGACCACTCATGTTTGTCCACGGTTAGAAAAACTAGACAATATTCTGAGCGGGTCGTTACCGCGGGACGGTACGGAACGCCACATACATAATACATAGCGCCGTTGCGCCGCCCGCTATGATCTAATAACGTGGTGCGTAGTGGGCGTGTGTGTCCACTGTTATATATGTTACGACTTGCGATATTCGAAATTATATCTTACTAGCGACTCGCCCCAGCTTCGGGTAATATGGTTTATATCTACTTACATTAATTTTCTTATATACATGCATCCAGACATTGCCTAGCTACAAATTTAACAATTAGAAATATGTATTTCAAATGACTACTGAATTACTACATTGAACTTAACTATTTAATTTCTCGCCCAATTAAAAAACAAACTCAACTTACTGTGCATCAAAACCTTCCTCAGAAATCACTTTACCTGTTGTTGAAAACTGTGAGAAAATCCATCCAGTTCTTTTTGTGTTTATCATGAATGGATGGACAGATAGGTACGATGAGGGACTTTGTTTTTCAATATTAGATACTAGCTTTCTCCTTCGGTCATGCAAGTCGATATTACAGTACATTCCAATAAATCACATAGGTCTTATCCTATTTGAAGCAAATATATAATGTTTCATCTCTTTTATTTTTTTTATAGTACTCATTTACTCTATATAAATAACCAATTTGCAAAATTGCAGGTTTTTTACCTGTTCTGGTTATATACTGACCTCCAGGACAATTACTCACCTTCTTTATATGTGTATACAAACGCAATTAAAATAGTCTTTATTCTCATATTAAGTTATTAATAATAAAGGAAATAGGTCCTAGTATTGCACCTTGACAGAAACCTATTTATTACACTATTTAACAGTATAACTGTTATGTAAGTCTATTGTTATCCATATAATATTTATTCTCACATATGAGTCATGATTTTGTTTCATTACGTCATATTTTATTTGATGCCTTTCGTAAGATTTTTTTTTACCTTCAATGTTATCGTATTTAATGACTCATTTTTTTGTTTCGATTTCAATTTAGCTTCTAATATAACTAGTTATATAACTGATGTTTTTTAAATACTCCTACATTTTTAACAGAATTAAGAAGAATAAATTTATGGCAGAAATATTAATTTTAGTATATTTATATAGCCATAAAACTGTATAATTTTTTTCAATAATTAATTTTTTTAAGCATTTTTTAAACAAATTTCATCTCGTCTCGTCAACATCTCCGGTAACCCAAGAGTTGGCATGCTCTGCTCAGCTTATTAGCATAGTCATACAACGAGGAATTGCTGCCAGCATTTTGGACACCCACCTAAAGCCAGCTGCTGACTATATTTTACTGCAGTGTTTTGCTTGCTTCCTTTTGTATTTCTTTTGATGTATAAATCATTTCGGTTGTATATACCTTTTTAATAATCATTATATGTAGATAAAAGTATATATATAAACATAAATATGTTTGATTTTGGTAGTAAATTTAGAATTTATAATTAAAGTTCACACATCTGTACGTTAACAATGGAAACGTGCACTCACTAACTCAATTCGTAGTGTTCGCCTCTTTTGATGTAACGCCGTCTTTAGCTCGACCCTTTGCGCCACGATCCTTAATACCCTCTACAATTTTCCTAGTTTACCTGTTTTTACAAAATGACATATTTATGATCTGAAGTTACTTTGTTGTGATTGTGATAGTTGGTATTTTCAAAAAGTAGAGTTAATATTTCCTTCCAAAAGTCTCATTAATAAAAAAACATAAGTACCGCAAATATGAAATTATTTAATTACAATATTTATTGAGTAGATAGTTTTGAAGTCGGCGCTTCAACCTGTATTGAATTCTGTAAACGCTCTACGAAGGAAGGATTATTAAGTGAACTTGTATTACCCACAAATATTCTTGAAAGGCGTCACTTGAAAGGCGGTTAAAAATGTTGATAAATATATATAAAGGACAAAAAAGCTTTTTAACATATTTCGTCCTGATTCGTCAAATCTTTGAGATCTATCGTGTGTACAAATTATATTAAGACCGATTTGAGATACTAAAGTATGAGAGACTTTTATTTTCAATCTCTACTATGGTTGTGGCATCCCCAATTTCACAGGGACGGCTTAGACAACATAAGTCATATAACATAGTTTAACTTTAGCTATTTCGGATTGACCATCAGCGACAAGGTACTTAAAAATCAAACAAATACAAAGAATGTCTTTAGCCGTGACCACGATCCATGCAATTGGTTCGAAAGATTGGCAATAACCCGGTGAGTACCCGGCGTATAATAACATGTATAAATTCCGGGATTAAAGTTTAAAATAAAATACATAAATTTTGATTTTTTTTAAATACCTTAAATGACTGCTTTCCTTAATGTATGTACGGTAATATAACGTATATTATATTAACATGACGTAAATATGAAGTTATGTACATTTTACCGGTTTTTCGATTCCCGTTACCGGTTTACGGTTCATTAACATGACATGACTATCATTATCGGAATGATGAGCATCAAATTCAATTTAGTGATAAATATCGCTGAACACAGGTGAGAGAACTATGGTTGGACCGTGGAGGTATCACCGCCGACCTTATAATCCGCGGTAAAGCATTACTTGTGTTATGGTTGGAGAGGTGCTGTTACCGGCTACACTTTGAAGCAAGGCGACCATTTTAGTCCTCTTTTTAGGATGCGACTACTTAACATCAGGTGGTTTTGCATGCTCGTTTGCTACTCTTCTCACATAAAAAAATACACACACACAATAAGTATATATCTCTAAATATAAAGTTTATTATTCATCTAAACGTATTTAATTCTATTCTAGGCAAATATTATACAGATTCACGTGTTTCATTACTATTAAATTTGAGAATTTAAATAATATTTAAACATTTTCCCAGAGTTGCTTTGTAGTTTTCCGTATAAAATTACGAATACTTACGTACGTGGTTTTGCAAAGACAAACAGAAGTAGCATATATTATGAATTGTTGTCAACATAATAATTTTGTTTCATTACTACGATATATTATTAAAATGTAAAATAAAGGTGGTAGAGCCTTTAGAGCTCGCCCGAGGCGGCACCACCTCCACCCTTATAACCCGCCGTAAACAACATGTTCTTCATGTATTATGTTTCGGTTATGGAGGTGTGGTTGCCGGATACACATTATTGGAGGCGACCATCTTAGTCCTCAAGAGTAGGAACGCATCCGCGTCCATCCTTAAAGAGAGCTTCTGTTCTGTTTGAGATTGAACGTGGCTGTCCATGGGCTGCAGTGACCACTTAACATCATGTGGCCTGCATGCTCGTTTCTTAATCTTTCATAATAAAAAAATATGTATTTGATATAACAACATTTTGTATACAGGTTGTACATCAATAGTTCGACCGAGGAGGTTATTGCGTTTTTTCTTTGAGAAGTATATGCTACTTCTCAAAGAAAAAACTAAATATTTCCATGCGGGTGTTTTTATCAAATCCTGTTCTAAAATTTCCTTGTTACATTATTAATAGAAAAAAGCGTTTGACGCAAGCAGTTATTAAAAAATCTACGAACGCATCTAATATTTCAAGGCTACACATCAATTCCGACGCCATTCCCAAAAACGTTGACACACAGACATTAAACTGGATTTCCAAGAAAAATAAAACTTCTTTGATCTATTCCTAGCTTTCCATGAATTATGACTAAGTGGTTCCAGAAGATTAATGTGTTGAAAAAAATTAGAGCAATTAGTACACAAGTGAGATATCATCTCGTCTACATGATGACGGGACAAAAATTGTATCACATGGCTATCTTCATTAAAATGCTTGATGCCTTCCACCGGGATTAATTCTGACCCTCATATTTTTGGATTAGAATTTTTGTTTTTTTTTTTTTATCATAGTATTAATGTTTAAAAACAAGTATTTTATAATTTCTTAAGGTTTGATCACCAAGTTATATTCGATCGTATTATTTTAGGTTAGACATGCGTTGTTATTTTAGGTAATTAAGTTTTCTGTAGACGGAAGACTAAACTCAATTTAAAAGGTGGTAGAGCCGTTAGAGCTCGCCCGGTGCGGTACCACCGCCACCGGGGGCGGCCCCCCCCCCCCCCTCGTACCCCGCCGTAAAGCAATGTTCTTCATGTATTGTGTTTCGGTTGGGGAGGTATGGTTGCCGGATACACATTATTGGAGGCGACCATCATAGTCCTCAAGAGTAGAAACGCATTCGCGGCCATCCTTAAATAGAACTTCGGTTCTATTTGAGATTGGACGTGGTTCTCCATGGGCTGCAGTAACCACTTAACACCATGTGGCCTGCATGCCCGTTTCTTATTCTTTCGCAATAAAAAAAAAACTTAACAAAAGTATTTTGAAATAAGTTAAATAAAAATAAAATTATATTTAATGTGAATTCAGTGAAACAACAGTCGTCGATATATGTTGTAGCTTATGAATTATTATTAATTAGATGTAGAATATTGTAACTGCTAAATCAATATGTTGTTCTGGAAAACTATTGTCGCAATTTATGTCGCACTTGTGGTCATTATACCGCCTGCGTAAACTTCATAATAATTTAGACGAGACTCATGAAATATTAATAAATTTATAATAAACACATAGTAAATTATTATTTACTGGCCATTTTGAAGTTAGGCAGAAACAAATTACGCTATTTTTTTTATAAGTAGTCAACCACATGAGATATAAAAACATACAAGATTTAAGTCCAGCTGCAAATCGAATCTATCCTGGTTATGAACAAGATGGGACGTATACCTTTCAATCAAGCTTTCCAATCAAGCGTTTGTGGAGACAGATTGCAATCAGATCTCAAATGTACTGTGATGGCTTTGCCGCCGCTGTGTACTGTGTGTTTCAGAGACTATGCATAGGTAACACTTCTGTATATATTCCCATGAATATTAAGTTACATTACTGTATACATAGATAAGATACGTAAAGCATAAAACTCATTAAGGCTTGATTATGAAAATTAAGTCCAAATTTACAAATACTTATTATTTATTAATTTGTTCGACAATCTAAATCCTAGAAAGGCAATTGTATGCGATGAGTTATATTTAAAAATATGATTTATTTTTTTCCTTAAGCTTTAAATATTGTGTTTAATTTTGTACATAGCATTAAAAATGATGTTAAGACGTCCGCATGTTACAAATTATTATGAATTAAAAACAAAAAATACGGGTAACTAGCAATCGAATCGACGATACCGGGCACTTTTGAAAGATTTTCTCCTCAAAAGAAAAAAAAATGAAGATAAATTTTACACTTAGAAACTGTTGCTTCACCATAATATTTAAGAGAACATGATTTTAATTTTGGATAACATAAATTCGTGTTAGTCCTCATTGAGAGTGGATGCATTGGATTGGATAGCTACTAGGTTGGGTGATTATTTTATCAGATGTCATTTGCACTAGTTTGATATTCTTTTAACGTAAAAAATACGGCTTTTTTATTGTGAAAGAGTAAGAAACGGGCATGCAGGCCACCTGATGTTAAGTGGTCACTGCAGCCCATGGACAACCACGTCCAATCTTAAATATAACAGAAATATGATTTAAGAATGGACGCAGATGCGTTCCTACTCTTGAGAACTAAGATGGTCGCGTCCAATAATGTGTATCCGGCAACTACACCTCTCCAACCGAAATATAATACATGAAGAATATGTTGCTTTAAGGCGGGTTATGAGGGTGGCGGTGGTGCCGCCCCGGGCGAACGGCTCTACCACCTTTGAAACTTGGCGTTACTCTTAAGTGATGTTTTCTAATACACAAGCTTGAATATATCTAATAACAGTCTGAAGATTTCCAATTGATAATGACATATTGGAAGCATACGTTCCATCAGACCATAAGACTGGAATATGAATCGCAATTTCCTCAACAGCTGTCGCAAGTCGCGTCCGACCTTCTGAATCTTTATGGAGCAACGCAGTGTATGCGGGATGCTGAGTTTATTGAATTGTTTTAGATTAAGTTTCATATCAGTATGCTATAATACATTATATTTTGGTATCAAAAGTGATTTAATAATCAATATTAACAGTTGCCCAGTAGTCGAAATTCGACTACAATTCATTAACCATTTACTTTTGAAAATTAAAATAAATGCTTTATCAACTACTACAAATTAAAGACGACGGTTGAAGTTGAAGAATGACGGTTTTTAATCAAAAAACTATTTTATGTAAGAGAAGTACGCGTAGCAATACCGAAGGCGCGGATACGGGCGGTGATTTAGCGTGGTGTGGTTGGTTCTCAAATGGTAAACCGTAGAACATATTTTCATCCATCCATCAATCCATCTATCCATCCATTCATCCATCAGCCTATACGTGTCCATTGCTGGACATAGGCCTACACCTAATGCCGCCACTCTGACCCGTTCTGTGCCCTCTGTATTCAGCGGATAACCGCTATCCTTATGAGGTTGTCGGTTCACCTGGTTGAAGGTGCACCGACAACCTCATAAGGATAGCGGATAACTTTTGCCTAGACGTGGCATAATAGTTACTAAAAATTACCACTGCTAGTTTTAAAATTACTAGTTTAATAATAATTTCTGATACAACTTTTGTTTGTTTAAAGTAAAATGACGGTGCACATATTCGTTTCAGTCCCATATCATCAAATTTTATAGACCCGTCTGTAGTTTTTACTGTATCGTAAAAATATATGAGAGTAACACAGG
This sequence comes from Phocides pigmalion okeechobee, assembly GCA_018251015.1. Classification (NCBI taxonomy): domain Eukaryota; kingdom Metazoa; phylum Arthropoda; class Insecta; order Lepidoptera; family Hesperiidae; genus Phocides; species Phocides pigmalion. The sequence continues at coordinate 8,634 of DWON01004865.1, read as the reverse complement.
ACTTGCATGCGGTGCAGTGGGGTGTAGGTTCAATCAGACAAATACATGTAATAAATAGATTTATACGACCTTGTATTACCGCTGCTCTGATCGAAATCTTCTTAGCAGATGTCGCCGACTTCAAAATCGTTCGTTTTTATAGCGTCTACATACTAGCGTAAATTCTAAGTTTATTGGTTTGAATATACTGATTGAATTACACATAACAACACAGTTTGTCATATTCTATTTTGTAATTTTTAATCAATTACAAGATTAGGTTACCCGCAGTTATGTTGCTTAAAAGAGAATATTAGAGTACATCCAAATAAATTATCCAGATCTACATATTTTTGCCGATGCATTGGCGTCTCTTCTAAAGTCGCAAATGTCCGTAGGTGACGGTGACTGCTTTCCATCAGGTAGACCATCTGCCTTTTTATTACGTTACTTTAGATTCTTACTGGGTTAATGATCATCAAAGATATGCGATGGAATTGCAAGATATGCCCTAGTAACTTAAACCTTGAATTTTTTCGAGACAAGGAATATTAATGAATGAAAAGTTATGAATAAAACGGCAAACTTAACGAGACTTCAACAGGTTTAACACATAAGCAGTTCCTTTGCGTACTATTTTAGTAAATATTGCTTTTAGAGCGTATCTCAGGCAAGGCTGCATGCGGAAGTGCAGCGCAATTTCCGCAGAGGGCGCAGCTGTTGCAACGCTGAAAAGTTTCTCACTCATAAACCCTTGCAATTTGCAACGGATTTAGTTTGTAGAGGTTTAATTTCTAGGACAGACTTTAAAAATCTATTTTTATAATTTACGTTGTTAAACTAATATTATCATGGAGTTTTAACATTATATTATATAACCGGTATTCATGATTGACGCTTTTTAATTGCCAATTTTTGGGACCAGTTGTATGGCACGTTGTCCTTGTGAAACTGATTTTAGATATTTTTTTCTTCAATTAAACCCAATGAATGAATCGAAAATCGAAAAAATAATTATATTTCTGCTTTTGTTTTTTTGATAATTGTCTCCTGTTATTTTATTTTTTCACTATAAACCGTTGTATTTGCAACGTATTTAGTTTTTACAGGTTAAATTTCTAGGACGGACTTAGAAAAATGTATTTTGATCGGTTTCTTCTCCAGTTAAACCGATTATTTATTGAAAATCTTAATATTTCGTCTATAAGTGATATTTATATTTTAATATCAAATAGACATGCAAAATATACTATGTAAATAAATAAAACGTTATGTGCATTTATCGTAAACAAAATTAAGTGCAATGCCTACCACCAAAGATGTAATTAGATTTATGTTAATCAGCCATACAAGTGCGATACAAAATTAATTTGTACATACATTGAAGCGAAATTAATCCTAATTTAATAGAGGGCGTACAATTTCGCAATTTCCTCCGTACACGACGTCATGAAGCAAATTTCACGCTTCAAATGGTCTTTATTAAATAGAAATATTTTCATCTGTCTGTGACCGTGTTTCTTCTTCAGAAAAGCTAATAAGCAGTGAATAAGCTACTCAAGCTAATGTAGGTTATTTTTAGGTATTGGTCAAGAACCTAAAGAAACCTTTAAAATTTCGTCAAGTTTGGCGTTAGTCTGCTGTCGGTTCGTTTGCCCGTCCGTCCGCCTGTCCGCTCTTCTATCCATCCGCTCGTCCGACTGTCCATCAGTCCACCTGTCTACGCGTCCACCCATCTGTCCATCCGTCCATCAGTTTGGCATTAGTCTGCTGTCGGTCCGTTTGCCCATCCGCCCGTCTGCCCGTTCGCTCGTCCGTCCGTTCGCCTTCCCGCCCATCGATCCATTCATCCGTGCATCTATCCACTTGTCCGTCTGTCTACCTGTTTGTCTGTCTACCTGTCCCGTCTATTTTTCTCGGCCGCCCGTCCAATCGTTTGCTCGTTCGCTTTTCTGTCGATCCACCCATCCACTTGACCACCCGTCCGTTCACCGCCCGTCCGACTATTCACCTGTCCGTCTACGGATAACTTGCCCGGAAGCCTATTAAAGTAGATACTGAATCTAATACCGCAAAAGTCTTTACTAAAATGTTTTAAATACATTTCATAAAAAATGCATAAAATATCAGTTCAATTAAATCTAGAGTGTTCTTGAAAGACTCCAAAGTTAAAAGAATAAGAATACAAGAACTGTTATCATAAAGCAAAGCAAAAATATCAAAAAACGAAAGCGACTAAAGAAAACTGAATAAATTATAATATCGATACTGAAGTCTCATCGATTCACTGAAATGTCCTACTTAAGTGCAAAATGAGTGTTGCAGTATTGTTGGGCAAACAGAATGCGACTTGCAAGTGCTCGGGACAAGCGTATCGCGATGTGGGCTCATGAAACTGTTAGAAGTTCCATAAGGTAAAAATACGTCGTATACAATTTACCAAAAATATTTAGCATTTCCTTTTAGATTTTAAATATTTACTAAAAGAAATCTTTAAAAGCGTACAATTGTTTTTAGAACTGAATAATTCTGAGCTTAGTTTAGACGGAGTTAAAAAATACATGTATTATTACGTAAAAAAATAGACGATCATATAGTGGCATGATGTTTTTTTATAAATTTACATAATTTTCAAATTCACATTTATTAAAAGAAACCTTAAAATAACACGGAATGTTTTAAAACTAAATAAAATAAAATTAATAAATAAATTATACTTATGTAATTAATTTAATTAACAATATTAATACAGTTAGTACTTATAAATTACCAAAGTTATTAGGTGAATTACTTAATTAATTATCAAGGAGTTAGTGAATTTAGTTTCCTAAGTAATTTAAAACCTTTACTTTATTAAAGAAAACATAAAATTTTGTATCATTAAGAAGAATCACAGACAATTCTATCACCAAGAAGAAGCATAAACAATTCTATCACTAAGAAGAAGCATAAATAATTCTATCACTAAGAAGAAGCATAGATAATTCTATAACTTCTAAACTCTTCAACAGTGCGACAAAGATATCGACGACTGAGCAAGTTTGAATGCTATCTCCGTAAATGAACCCCATTCGTATAAATATAACTCGTTCGCCTATAAAGCGCCGAAGCTAGGTTTCATCGGAAGTTAGAATTTCTCTTTTATTCCGCGTGCCATTTTTATTTGCAGTTCCAATATTTTCATTTTAAGTATTAACATCTCCATCTCAGTGAGACTGTCGTTAGATTTTTAACTCAGCCTTCAGTCAAAACAATTTTATTTGAAGAATATTTATAACAAAAATTTTGTCAATTTCAAAGTGCCCAATAAACAGAAAATAATGAAATTAGGATGTTGTTGGAAAATATTAATAATCTAAAATTTGGCGTTTCAAAATTCTCAAAGCAAACGAGCATGCGGGCCACTAGATGTTGAGTCGTTGCTGTCCATGGATATACACAGACAAACTTGACTGAAGGCATTTCTGAAGCCGTACGTAGATGTACGTGCTACTCCTAAGTATTAAGTACTTGTGCTAAAGTTTTAAAGGTGGTAGAGCCGTTAGAGCTCGCCCGGGGCGGCACCATCGCCGCCCTCATAACTCGCCGTAAAGCAACATGTTCCTCAGTGTTTCGGTTGGGCAGGTGTGGTTGTCGGATACACATTATTGGAGGCGACCATCTTAGTCCTCAAAAGTAGGAACGCATCCGCGTCCATCATTAAATAGAACTTCTCTTCTATTTAAGATTGGACGTCAGGACCTGCATGCCCGTTTCTTACTCTTTCATAATAAAAAAAATATATAATGAGATGGTTTCAACCAAGAGAAACGTAAAAGTTGCTTCGCGGGGGATTTTTTTTGTGGGAAGAGCATGCAAACCCCCTGGATGTTATGTAGTACCAGCCCATAGACACCACGTACAACCAGAAATACGATTGAAGTCCTTTCTGAGCTCGAACATTGCTACACCTGGGGGCTAAGATGGTCGCCTGGTTTCAAAGTGTAGTCGACAACCGCACCTCTCCAACCGAAACACAAGTAATGCTTTACGGCGGGTTATAAAAGCGGTGGTACCTCCCCGATCGAACTATATTTATACCTGGAAACAAAACTACCTACCAAGTTTAATTTAAATCCGTCAAGGCGCTATGAAGTTAAAATGTTCGCATTAATATCATTGTAAAATTTTGCTTTGTCTGAAGCAGGATTTTGTGAATTTCGCAACAATTTTAATTACAATAAGACCACAATTAAATAGCCCGACCAAGATAATTAGCTCTTTCACAGTTTTGTTCCGAAACTCCCACGAAGCAAACCGTTAAATTGGATAATGTATTTCCTTGTAATTTTACACTTAAAGAAACTTACTAACTTATTAAGGACTAGGTTTTTTCTTACAATTGTATACCAACCTCCCAGCGTGCAAAATATTAACGAACTTCCCTGGAGGTTTTCTCGAGTGCTATAATAAACCTTTATTCAAAATAGCTGCAGAAAAGTGTGCTAAAAACTGGTTGTTAGTATTACAAATGTTTATTGGTGAAGATCACTTACAAAATAACAAACTTCCTCTCGATATTTATTTGAGTACTGAAATGTTACTGGATTAAAACAAAGTCGCTTCCCACCATCTGTATGCATAGTTCTTTCAAACTAAGTAACGGATATTAATTCAGTTTTCATAAATATATATTATTATAGATATTATTCGAGAGAAAGTTTCACATGTATTGTGATTTCATAAATGCATCCGTGTGATCTCGGGATGGTTCGATAATCTGTTGTAATCGTTAATTCAAGTATCAAGGTTCGTTAATAACCCATAGCTTTATTCTGGTATCCTCTCAGACAGAGATGAGCTAGTCCGACTTAAGCCACGGTCCATGTCTCTGACCAAGTGTTGATTGGTAGACTGCAGATACCTTCGGGAATTTTGTGGAAAACTCAAGATATCCCAAGCGATCCTCATGTAGGTTGCCTTGCAATGTGTTCCTTAATTTCAATAGCAATTCATGAATATTTTGTAATACGTACGAAAAATCAGAGTTATGTGCTATTGATTCGAATCTCAGATCCCCGTGTTAGAGAATGGATCTCACTACTAACCCTCTGGCTAAATTATCAAGGTATCGATCGTACTAGCGATCCGGCCCAGCTTCTCTCTGGTAATAGAATTTATATTTACTTACATTATTTTTCTTTCATACATGCATCTAGTCTGTAACCAGTTAAATTAGAAACATGTATTTCGTACGACGACTGAATTACTACATCGAATTTAACTATTTAATTTCTCGCCCAATTTACAAAAAAAACTTGACTTATTCTACCTGTTGTTGAACTGTGAGAAAATCCGTCCAGTACTTTTTACTTTATCACGAAGAAACATACAGAATACGCGAAGAACTTTGTTTTTTAATATTTGAAGATGTAGTTTCTCTTTTAATATCCGTCATTATTTATTAAAATATCATGCGTACAAATGTACAAATGAGTAACAAGACGACCCCGTTATATTAATTAACCTTGACAATAAAATTATGTCAGTTAACATCTTGCGCTGTAACATTCCTTGCATATTATTTAAAGACTAATAAGACGGCGACTCTCTTCACACATACATATTTGACATTATCTTTTCTCTCTCTCGTCTTTAGAAGTAATTTAAAATCTTTAGATTGAGTTAATCAAAACATTTTATTATATAACTGGTAACGATTTGCCGATATTTCGAAGCAGTTACATGACTCGTGATCACGGCTAAATGTGGTAGAGCCGTTAGAGCTCGCGTGGGGCGGCACCACCGCCACCCTCATAACCTGCCCTAAAGCAACATGTTCATGATGTATTGTGTTTCGGTTGGGGAGGTGTGGTTGCCGGATACACATTATTGGAGGCGACCATCTTAGTCCTCAAGAGTAGGAACGCATCCGCATCCATCCTTAAATAGAACTTCTGTTCTATTTGAGATTGGACGTGGTAGTCCATGGGCTGCAGTGACAACTTAACTCTTACACAATAAAAAAAAACGGCTGAACTATGGTGGCCGCTACTTAAGTTTTAGAACACGCGAATGAAGTTAGAAGAACAATTAGCTTAGTGCACTTTTTGTACAAACTTTAAGTGTGCCAAATTCCTTGTTCCTCCGTCAACGTTGTCCTAAAAAGGAGTACAAAGTTTTTGCTTCACTTATTAATATTCAAATAATTAGCGACACGTCCAGCTTTGCACAGGTGCATTTACGACATCATCTTACAAATCTTTAAAATTACCAGTATTTCTCTTTTATAATATACTAGCGCCCCAACCCAGCTTCGCTCGGGTAATAGAGTTTATATTTACTTACAATATTTTCCTTAATATATGCATCCAGTCATTACCTAGTTGCAAAAAGTAACAATTAGAAACATCTAATAATAAATAATAAATATCTTTATTTATCTCTTCACAATCTGTTACGAACGATGACTGAATTACTATATTGAATTTATCTAATTTCTTGCCTAATTTCTAAAAAAGACTTAAATTATTAAGCACCAAAACCTTCCTTACCAATCACTCTAGCTGTTGTTGAAAACTGTGAGAAAAGCCGTGGACTTTTTAGTTTATCGCGAACAGACAGACGCGACGGGGGGTCTTTGTTTTTATAATATTTAGAGCTATATGTTGTAAATAAAAACCTTCCTCTTGAATCGTTTCGTCCATTGACGAAAACCGCATTAAAATCCGTTGCGTAGTGTAAATGATCTAGACGTACAGACGGCAGGAAGCGACTTTGTTTTATACGTAGAGATGTTCATTACGTGAAACCCTTTGCAGTCTCATTGTTAGCCTTGAGTTCTGGTGCTTTTCAACAGACTTTTGAATAATTCGCTCAAAGCAAAGTAATGTAAGTGTTTTTAACCACTTTGTCTGCGGCGGTAATATTGTATTGAGTAAGGGTTACGGGAGGCGACACTAAACTGGAGCCCTTTTTTAGACTGATGTGCCGACTATTCACTGAAATATTTTATTTTTTAGTGTCCGTGCAGTATCTATAAATACACAGACGTTGTTTCTGCCTTTTTTAGCGCTGACGTAAATGCAGCACTTGTTCGATCGTAATCCATACAGATGAGTTCGTACACGACCGGCGTGTACAAGTGTTGCACGCAGGGAGAGTGTTAATCAAAATCAAAAATTAAAGCGAAACAAACTGAAACTGAGACCACGAACGTTTACAAATGGGACGAATCACACGCGAAACCGTAGATCGATTCTCATGCATATTCATTTCGGACGCAATTAGCACGCTCCATAGTTCCGACCCGCCAATTATATCGCAGAGTCGACTCAACACTTTTTCCTGACCCGATTTGAATAGTGAAGTGTGACCAAAACTGCTTGAGTTGCTCGTAAATCACCAGCCTCGAATGGGACGCTTGCCAAAAAGTGTCACTTAGGTATTTGGATGTTTCGCTACGCCAGCACAAGTGTCTGCAGCGGCAACTTGCGGCGAAGGCCTTAACATTGCGGCGCTCATATATTACATTCACTATTGCGAGAGGCGGAGTTAAACTGGAGCCCTTTTCTTTAGACTGATGCGCCGACATTTCGCGGAAATATTGTATTTTTTAGCATCCGTGTAGCATTTACGAATACACAGACGTTGTTTCTGCACGCAGTCTTGTAGCGCCGACCGTCTGAAATCCATACAGATTTGTACTTACGACACAGGTGTGTACAAGCACGTTGCACCGCGTAATATACAACAGTTTGTACGTCGCAGGACAAGTGTTAACACGACTACGGAGTTTTTTATGATATCGAAGTAGCTAATGATGTCCAGCTAATAAGTGGTAACTGCTGTCCTTGGAAATCTGTTCGCTGGACTTAGCAGAATAGCACACGATTAGCTGTCTCTTGTGATCATTTTTTTTCTAACTGTGCTAAATAATGTGTATGTAATTAATCAAAAATCTTAAATCGAATTCGTGAGTACTCGGAAGAAAAAAAAAATTAGGTGGCCAGCACCTTGCTCTCTTCGTATAAAATGAATCATATGTGCATCAATTTTGATAATTAAATAGGAGCCATTAGAATCGATTACATACATAAATAAGTACATAACGCACTAGTATTGCCAGCGCAAATTCGCACGCAATTTGCATACGAACCTGCCTACCTAATCCGAGCTTGGAGTGAAATCAAACTTTGGATTTAACTCATCCCGGAATTAATTTCAACGTGCCTAGTTGACAAATGATTTGTCGACTACCGCCCGAATATGGCATCCAGAACCGAATTGAAAACGGCCAAATATTTTGTTAACGTATTTTGAAAATCAGCTGCAGTGGTTAAAATACAGCAAATTAATTAAAAATATGTCCAAAAAAGGAAAGCTAATAGCAAGGTCAATGGTATGTCAAGCGACCGTGGAGGTACCACTATCAATTTCTGTCTTTCTGTCGGCTAATCTCTGGAACGGTTTGACCAATTTTATCGGGACGTTCACTGTCATAGCTGATGTAATAACGAGAAACTTAGGCTTTTAATTATAATTATACATTTTTTGTTAAATTCAAACGCGGACAAATTCGCGGACACAGCTAGTCAAATATATACAGTAGAACCTCGATAAGTTAATGTCCACGGGAAACACAAAATATTTTAAGTTGTAGAGGTTTTAAGTTAT
>DWON01004864.1:0-15669 GCA_018251015.1 Phocides pigmalion okeechobee | reverse complement strand
TGTCTATGGGCTGCAGTGACCACTTAACACCAGGTGGCCTGCATGCCCGTTTCTTACTCTTTCGCAATAAAAAAAAATACTTAGTAACCGTGTAATAATAATAGAAACATGTCATTTTATCTTACATTCAAAACTCATAAGACATAATAAAATTACTTACCGAAGGCAGACTTGTGGCTACAGTAAAATTTATCTTAATATTAATAGAAGTGACTCGTTCCGTGGGATATACATGCACTACGCCGTAAATCCCCGTTTCCTCGTTTTTGTATTCAAAATAATCCGGGCACGGTGACTGTGTGTGCTGGCCGTATGCCGACATTACCAATAAAAAACTTAAAAAAAAACCATAATCACGTATTTGTTCCATTTTTAATGATTTGCTATTTTTATTTTTTAATGTTAACAGATTCACAAACACGAAATCTTCACATTTTTTAAACGCAAAGTAAACGCGCAGTCTTTACATCGACTGGCGATGTACTGCCGTTGGCTTGAAACTAGATGGATGGCTTTAAGCATAGCTATGGACAATATTATTATCCTCATTCTCTCTTGTCAGAAGCCCACTGTAGTTGTACTGTATAAAAAATAACAATTATACGTATTACCCCGTCTTTAATTATATTAAATAGTTGGCGCGAAGATACTTTATGTAGATCTCGTATATACTAGATAATTCTCGTAAAATACTATATAACTATATATTGTTATATAGTTATCTAGTATTTTTATTTCATTAAGTTTTTTATTATAAATTAATATACAGTGCAACCTTAATATATCAAACCTCAATATAACGACTTACTCGATTTAACAAAATTTTCGTAATCCCCTTAAATTGTCCATAAGAATTAATGTAAAATATAGCTTTACATTACGATTTTTTACGTACAACCTCTTTATAACGAATTCTAAATTATCAAAAAAGTGTAAATACCTCTTATTAACGAATTTTGTCAACTCAAAACCTGTATATAACGTTCCCACCAATATATGACCCTTAATCCCATAGTATGTAATTCAGTCGCGACAGGTTCCGCGAATAAAACTATTTTATACCTCTTTATAACAAATTTTGAATCAACCTTATCTCAATATAACAAACCTCAGTTTAACGAATTACTTGATATAACGAATATATTTACTTGATAATATTTACTTGTCCCCTTGAGATTTGTTATTCACAATAATGAAAATCTTAAAACGAATTGTTATAATAAAAGCGAAAAAGGGAGTTTGTGCTCATGGGGCACAGTTTCAAGAACATTAGCTGGATTCCCGTGTAGAATAACAATTGCAATTCTTTGCTCGAGATATGAACCAGCCCCCTTGTAAACAATCAGTTATCTAGTTAGATATATGGGTATGTAGTTACATATCAGTATTTACGTTATAAATAGCAAATATTACCCTTATAACATATCGCAATATCATTGGTTACAACAATATTAGGTAGTATATTTTAAACGCGTCATTCCTCGCCCGAGTCGCGTAAAATCCATATTGTAATATACATATACCAAAAAATCATGCATTACCACTTTTCCCTGTATTTAATCGAAAAGTATAAAAGGAATAAATAAGTCATACAAAGTTTCATAAATTAATGGAAGGAATTATGAAAAGAAGGTAGGAGAAGAAAAGGAATGATTAAATTATAGGAAATTCCATCTCTGATTCCATCTCTGAGGATGTGAAATAGAGAATGAAAATTTGTATGTTCTTTTTTTTTAAATGGATATACATGTGGGGTAAAACTGCGTGATTTATATATATTCATTGCAATATGGTCTTCTGTACAAGCAAAGCTGCGAGCTTAAGGTCGTACCTTATAAAAGTAAAATAATAGTAAGGTAATGTTTTATTTTTAATATCTTTAACAAAAATATCACGATCGTGTATTCTTTAAAGGTATTCATTACTTTGTATGACAGGAAATAATTTTGAAGGTAATTCAAATATCCATTCGCCTAAGTACATGTGATCCAAGCTACTTATTCCAGTGAAAACCACAACCACATATCGGTACAAATTCATACCTTTTTATTGAAATTATTTAATTATGAATACATATAAAATAAATAATATATATAATAGTTAGTAACAGATTACTTAGAGGCTATGTTAGTATTATCTCTCATTGATTCAATTTATATAACATTTTTAATTATCATGTCACTGGCTCTCACTCAAAGGCACCTCTTTTATGTAGGCGGATGAAATTCCACAGGAAGTCAGAGTCCACCCTATCCCGTATCATCTCCAAAATTCTTTTACAGCTGCCCATATAGCCTTATAGAACTTAGGCGTATGTCTTGTAAATAAATAATTTACAATTAAACAATTGATAGTTCATGGCTATATAATATTATAACGAACATGATGTCGTTGTACATAATATATGATTATAATAAAATGTATAAACTCTAAATATGAAGATGACCTTTTATTATAAAAATATAGATTTTAAAAAATTGGTCCTGTACTTTAAAGGGGATTACACACTGCGCTGCCACGCGGTATTCGGCACGACGGAGTCACGCCATAATACACGCCGCTCTCCTGTGCGAAGAAGCCTGATCAATTTGTTGTACCATATGTGCTCTCTGGACATTCTGATGTACTTAGGTTTACCGGTAAAAATCGCGGTCTTACATTCCGTCGCTTTGTGGGAAAAAGTGTGAGAACCGCCCTAAAATGACCTAAGTCTCTGAAAACCAGTAGTTCTAGATCGTAGGTAATTTGATGACGATTCAACTGACGCAAATTGTGAACTTAAATATTTTATAATTACATCATAAATAACGCTTTCTATGCACCCACATTAGGGTACAATATGATGTGGGTGCTATGGATACATACAAGGTCAAATACACAAACACTCAGACCCACACCATATATCTAAATTCCTTATTTAAATGTCTGTCTAATCGGGATTAGAACCTAGAACTGTTGCATATCAGACCAGCGCTGCATCCCACGGGTTATTTAAATACATATATACCTGAATAACGAAAATGTATATATAAAAATCTGGGGTGTCGTTAATAACGGTTTTCTAAAATCAAAATAGTTACGTAATTCATCACGTAATTCACTTCAATCTTTATTCACTTCACGAAGAGTTAAATAAAAGCAGTCTAGAAAGTTGTCCATGAACGAATTTTATTGGGCCTCAAGGAATAGAAATTTTGATTTTAATTTTAATTGCCATGTCCTCAAAATCATGTTCTAAATATATTATGTTTATAAAATTAGTAGGTACTTAATAACAATGAATGAAAAATCGTTATTAGTAGTGTAGTTATTTTATTAGTTAAATTATTGAATACTTCATGAAGTGATTAAACTATAGTTAACATTCGGATACACTCACAAGCGATGCGACCACCATAATCCACAAGAGAGGCAACGAGCCCTCATCGGACTGCAGTCCTTTTTGAGATTGGATGTGAATGTGGGTAGATTGATGGATTTGGATGTGGGTAGTGTACAACTTAACATTAGTTGGGGTACGTGCTCGTTTGATACTCTAATAATATAAAAAAAAAACAAAAATTTTGTACCTAACAACATCTACAGATTTAAGTCTTTGTGAAGAAAAAAAATCAAAATACTATGTGTGTCTAATCATGTAGGTTCGTGCAGTATTTAAAACATTGGGTTGTGGTTAGCTACAACACAAGAGATATATGTCCTAATGTTCTGCTGGGTTCTCTCTCTACAGATATTGGACGGGCAGTATAACAAAGCATTGTGGACATAAGTATATGAGCAATCGTTCCTATCAGAGGTGTAAAAGTAACGAAAAAAAGAGTACCCGTATGAATTCGTTACTATGACAATTAGTACTCGTTACCCGTTACTTTTGATACCTCATCATAGAGTAACGCTTCGAGTCGTATTCCCGTACGCGTACGGCATCATATTGCATCGCATTATTCGTATTTGTAGAAACCATACTTTTACGTTACCTACATGTTAGCTGTGTAAGGTGCATTTTTTTTACTTTATTGTTTCAAAATTTTGGTTTAATAGGTAAAAGTTAAAATTTTCCAACTACAGAACTACATACTTGTAGTATATACCGTAGACGGAATCTATTGAATTTTGCAATGGATTTACTATTTTGAAAATTCGAGCTGTTCGAATAATTTTTATTACAATAATATCGCAATCTATCATGCATCAACTATTATTAAAAAACAATAAGTTGGTATTCAAAATTATTCATTGAAAATAACATTAAAATAAACATATAACGATAAATGAACATTAAAAATAGTTTTGCTTAGAATAAAATGAAGTATAAAAAATGAAATAAAATTCACCTACGTCGTATAGAAGCGCACAAATACCCACTAGCATTTACCGATCTAGCACCTAACTACGTTCGAAATTTCTCAAGTTTTATGATCAACGTAAAAGTTGCGATGTTACATATAATATTACGCAGTGATAGGGATGATCGATATTCATCGATGTTGAATAAACATCGATGTTTAGCTGCAAAACATCGATGTTTTGACATCGATGTTATGACCTCAATGTTATCGAAACATCGATGTTTTATGTATAAAAATATCGAAAAAAAATTTTGGGCGCCATCTTGCGTATTTTGGATGCACTACATTATATGACTGACACTGGTCAATAAAATCGGATGATGCCGTATGAATAGTTATTTCATTGTATTTATTTTCTTGACAGACAAAAAAAATACTGTCAGCGTCAATTCAACGTTCGCGTCGCGTCATTCTTGTAGGTAGAGTGACAGTGACAGATATTGTGATTGAAGGGAAAAAAACCTGTCAAAGTTAATTTTTTTACAAAAGATACTGGAATTGTTAATATTTCTGTTTAACTTTTGTTATTACAATTACAATAAATAATTTTCATAAATATAATAGACGGTTTTATTTTATTTTTAAAAAACATCGATATTTTACACATATCGATGTTTTTGAATCGATTTTTATCATACATCGATACTTTTGATTCGATGTTAACATCGATGTCAACATCGATGTTTTCTTAATATCGATCATCTCTACGCAGTGAGTAATGCCTGGGTATTTTTTCCTTGTTTACTCGAAACCGAAGCTTGTACCTGTGTGTTGGTTCGAAGGGTATAGTAATAAATATTAATATGAGACGTCCCTTACTTAATACTCAACAACAGCAGCGCATCTGCAATAATAGAGATACGTTGCTTATATGGGGTCCGTAAGATGTAATTAAGTTTTTTATTACTATAATATTACAATTACACTGACACTTACACTTATCTATACTACTCTTTATTTTTTATAATTCTACAGTTAATTCTGTTTGATATCACAGTTTCCCGCCTTATTGTATATTTTTTATTTGTTACTTTATGGTGTAAGCATGTAATGCAGCATTCAGTCCACAGAGCTAAGTCAATAGAACATTCTGATTCAATCAGTGAATACAGATGGCACCACCTATCATATATTAATAAAGCAAATAATTATAAATAGTGTTGTTTAAATAAAAAGGAACAAATATTTATAATATTACTAGCACATTTGTGAATAGAGTTAGATAATTTGTGATATATTTTATAAAAAGTATTTATTTCTAGTTAATAAGTCTTGTTTTTATTATAAACTTTTTGTAATAAAATAACGCACTGTCAAAACATTATGTAATGGCAACATTTCATTAATTTCATGATGGACGTTCTTGCGTTTTCATTTCAGTTTTCGGCGCTTCAATGTAGGATATAATAAAAATGTTTGTTTAAAAAAGGATATGTTTAGCATTTTAGTGAAATAGAAAATGGTAACGATTGTCGACGATTTAGATTCTTTAACATTACAAGAACAAATTTTCAAGGATGTCAAGTACTACATCTCAGGCGATGTCTCTGAAAGGGTTTGTTTTTGTCGTTTTTCTTGTTTTTATTTTTATTAACGAGGTGGCGTGCGGTTAAACCTGTCTGTTGTTTTATTGTAATTACAGATTATGCTCCTGCTTCAGTCAGGCGGGGCGGAGAACACAAAGTACTTCTCTGACTATGTCACTCATCTAATTTGCGGGCAGAATGCCGCTGATACGGACCTCGACGATGCTCAGGACATTTATCAAATCCCCGCTGTAACAGAAAACTGGGTGTTAGCGTGCGCCCGGCTCAAGAGATTGGCGAGTCCTAAGCCCTACTTCCCTAATAAGAACAAGGTATTCGGAAACATCGTCGCTAGTATCGCCAGAGTTTCCTCGTCGGATGCGAAAACTTTGTTTGCGCTCATAACGTATCATGGTGGCAAGGTCAAATTGAATTTAGACTCTCAGTGCACTCACCTCATCTGTGGTTCTGCTGTTGGCAAGAAATACAGTGCTGCACTAACTCTGTCTCATAGTATTAAGATTGTGACGCCCGATTGGGTTCTAGAGAGCATAAGGGCAAGAATTCAAGCGGTGGCAGAGGTCTTCCACCCGAAGCTCTTGATAGTGCCACAACCACCGCCTAAGTCAATGGATCGCATCAGTGCCATCACTGGGTTTGATTTTGAGGAGGGTATTGCAAAAAACGAAGTGCCAACTCAAAATATGACGGAAAGCAAAGATGATAGCACCCAAGCTCTGCTAGACAAACTCAAACAAAGGATGCCTTGGAATCATCCATCGTCCACTGCGAATTCCTCAATAGTAGTCACATCTGGTGTTAATTCTATGGGATACACTACTGCTATGTCGACATCAAGTATTGTAAGTAAATCAATACCACCAGGCATCGTAACACAAAATGTCCAGATACAAGGAAGTCAAGCAAATACTCAACTGATGCAGAAATTCGGTCAAAACACCATAGCTTCACAAGGAGGAATCAATGTTCAAGGTCAACAAATTAATTTGCAACAACAGCAGCAACAACAACAACAGACCTATCAAACACAACAGACTCAACAGCCTCATGGATTATCTGCAATTCAAATCCAGCAACAAAAATTGTTACAACAACATCAGCTCCGGATGCAAATGCTGCAACAGAAAACAATCGGCAATCAACAGAATCAACAAGGATTCTCCCAGCCTAATGTATCAGTGTCCCAAATGAATCAGAATATTTCAAGCCAAATTCAACAACACATTCAAAGTAACCAGCATCATATACAACAGTCACAAAATATCAGTCAGAGTACAGCAACCTCAATGAGCTCGGCTCAACAGCAAATTGAAAATATAAGCCAAATGTTGAGTCAAAGTGCAAATAACCTCCAACAGGCGCAATTGAATCAACAGAATATGGCTATGAAACAAGGTCTGACTCTCAGTCAACAGAGCGCAGTGCAAAATATCGCTCAACAGTTAGCACAATCCACCCAAAATCTACAACAAAGCTTACAAAATGCAAAACTTAATCAGAACTTGGGACAATCTCAAGTGTTAAACCAGCAGCAAATATTGAATTCCGGCCAGCAGTTGTCTTCCCAGAACCAGGGATTGATTCAGCAACAGACTGTACAGTCATTGACAAACCAACAAAATATAAATATGGGTGTAGTCAATCAACAGGGACTTGTATCATCCTCTCAGGGCCAGTCAAATCAAAATGTGCAACTTAACCAGCTTGTTGGGAACACAACACAGCAATCTGTAATTGGACAACAGATACAAACAGTCCAACAGAACATACAAAACCAGCAAAGTGGCAATGTGCCGGTGCAAAGTGCTTGGCGACAACAAAATATACAAATGGTACAGAATGTTCAAGGACAACATCAAATAATACGAAGTCCGCTGGTGCAATCACGAAATCAGAGCCAAGTTATTTTGCAGCAACAAATAATGCAAACACAGCAACAAGCTTTGATAAGCAACCAACAGCAACAATTGAGTCCACAGCACACAATCCAACAGAACCCACAGCAAATTCTTCAACAATCCATTAACTCTCAAGGACAAACTATAAGTCAGACTCATCACCAGATATTAGTACAAAAACAGCAGTTGCTTAATGGCTCAGGGCAGCAGCAGATAGTCCAAACACCGCAACAGGTGTTAATAAATCAACATACTGGCCAACAACAGATCTTGGTACATGGGAATCAACAAGTTACCTTACAGGGCGGTCAGCAAATTGTCTCTCAAAGTCAGATTGTGCATCAAGGAGGTCAGATCGTTAACCAAGGGGGTCAGCAGATAATTACTCAAGGTGGTCAACAGGTTTTGTCTCAAGGTGGTCAGCATGTGATCACACAACAAGGCCAGCAACATCAAGTTGTAATTGCTCAGTCATCACAGCAGATTGTGACTCAGTCCGGTCAACAAATTATTGGACAAACTGTGGGTCAATCTCAACAAGTGCTATCACAGGTTCCACAGTCACCACAGCCATCTCAGCTGTCTGGAACTGGTATTCAACAGATCATCACACACAGTGGTGGACAACAGATTGTTTCGCCGGGCGGCCAGCAAATAGTGCAAGGAGGACAGAATGTTGGCTGGCAGCAGCAACAGTATCTGCAGCAAAGACAGCAAATTGGACAACCAGGATCAGTTGGACCCAGGGTAAGCATTTGTAGGATTTTGATTCTCAAAATTATTAAAATGCTTTCATTGATGTTGTTGTCGCCATTAATAATGAGAAATACACTTGATGGATATCTATCTATACTATGACACCAGCATTAGTTACCAACTAGAAACCCGACTTAAATATTTTAATAGCATCTTAAGTTTCTTTAAGGATCACAGAATCAGTTGCTTCTCTTGAGTGTTCTAGTATGAAAACCATGATAAATCCGATTTACTTTTCAAGGGATTCCATTGTAGTCCATAGGAACAGCAAACCACCTATGATTGACCTCAATTAGGACTTGTGTTCTACATGGAGTTGGTTACACATGTTAAGAGGCAGCAACAATAAATGTCAGCTTTGCATGCTATTTCTATTGCATAAAACAAACCTTTAAACCTACTAGTATAACAAATGTGCAAGTGTGTATGTTTTGTTTACACGTCAAAATGGTTAAACCAATTTGGAGAAGGGCATAAACTTCCTTTGGTTGTGAAAAATGTTGAAGAAATTGTAATATGGAATGCAATTTACTACGAGGCATTAATTCTTTTTAAGTTAGGGATACAAATATGGCTTGTTTATATTTAGATTTTTAGCATAGCGTAAAGCAAAAAGACCTGTAACTCAGGTTTTGCAAAAACCTACCTCAGGCACCAGGCTCTCACAAAGTAGGTTCATAGGAATAAGATGCACCAATACTTAAAATGTCATCCAAATAGCTATTAAGAACTTATTGTGAGAGCGAATAAATGAATATTATTATTATTATTATTATTATTAACTTGAAATGAATTTTAAAGCCACAGACTGCTAGTAACTATATATTGATCTATAACTTGAAGTCTACAATATAGAAAAGCCCTAAAATCTATCTATAAATATTATAAAAACAAAATCCCCCATTGTGTCTGTCTGTGCGCGATAAACTCAAAAAGCACTTGACGGATTTTCTCAGTTTTCTGCAACAGGTAGTGTTTCCTGAGGAAGGTTTTGGTGCATAATAAGTTAAGTGTTTTTTGTAAATCGGGCCAAAAATTGAATAACGACTGGACGCATGTATGCATCGGTTGTTTTTGCAAACAAACGCGGACGAAGTCGCGGCTATAGTTAGTTAATTATTATAAACTTGTGTTCAATTCCACTTTGCAGGTGTCATGGACAGCGGGCGGTGGTGGTCGACAGCTGATACACCTCGACGCACAAACACACGCTCAGTTGCAACAAATGGACCCACAACAGAGAGCCATGTTCGTTGCTCAGCTTCAGAAGCGACGGCAACTGTCTATTCAGCGTGCGTGTGCTTTGGCTCAACAACAGGTATTTTGAAAACCCAGTGTATTATTTGTTACGTTTTTTATGTGAGAAGAGGAGCAAACCAGCAAGCAAACCACCTGATGTTAAGTAGTCGCAGCCCATAGATATCCACGTACAACCACAAACACGACCGAAATCCTATCTGAGCTCGTATTTAGATGCCTTGCTACTCCTGAGGACTAAGATCGTTGCCTCGCTTCAAAGTGTAGCCGGCAACCGCACCTCTCCAACCAAAACACTATGCATTACGGCAGATTATGAGGGCAGCGGTGGTGCCTCCTCGTTCGAACTATAGTTCTGCCACCGTTACTCTTACTCTTGTATTATTATGCTGTTGGCCTTATAAAATGCTTACAGAGTTAATATCCTATGTTATGTTATAAATACATGCATTGCTATTCCTGAAGACTATGATGTTGATTGCTTTTGTAAGTGTAACTTGTAAGTTCAATTCTCCAATAGAAACACAAACGCTGTATGGATCATGAAGGTTGTGGTGGTTTCTTCCCAGTCAAACTATGGCTAAACTAAGTATTTCAATGACTTAGGTAGTTTCTAAGAGTAAACTACTATACTAACTATAAAATCGGTTTTATCACTTACCACCTAACATGTAAATTTAACTTTACACAGTACCGCAGATAAGAGGCAAAATGTGCATTCTCAGGAATAGCATCCTGAGAACTAAGATGATAGTCTTGTACTGTATCTAATAATACGTTTGTAACTGTAGCTAGTAAGCCTACTTGTTTAAAAAAAATTCAAGACTTTCTTCACGGCGGATTATGAAGGGTTTGGTGGTACCTATCAAACCTTGCATATGTCATAGAAAATATTCTTCATACAATATAACCAAATGTATTATATATATGTAATGAAAAATCTTATACATTAAAAAAAAATGTATAGTATATAATTTTTATTTTTTTATTTTAGCAGCCTGGTGTAGTGTCGGGTTCGCCAGGGGCGCAGTCCCCAGCGCCTCAAAGCGTCACTTTCATACGGAGCCAGTTGCCACCAGGTCTCTCGCAACAGCAACAGGTACCTTTGCTACAAACAATATTTCGCATTTCCATCAATCCACATTGGTATTATATGGTAAAGTAAGCTTATGGCTTCTCTACGGTGCCGTTTTTATGTGAGAAGAGAAGCAAACGAGCATGCAAACCACCTGATATTAAAAATCACAGCCCATAGACATCCACATATAACCACAAACACGACCGAAATCCCATGTGAGCTCGAACATCGATACTCCTAACGTTTAAGATGGTCACCTCACTTCAAAGTGTAGCCGGCAACCGCACCACACCAACCGAAACAAAAGTAATGCTTTACCACAGATTATGAGGGCAGTTTTATAAATGCCATCCATTATTGAAAACCCTGCAATACTTACTTAATATATATTGCGAAAACTTGAAGCTTCTAGGATGAATAATTTACATTACGTTTCATTTACATTTACATTTCATTTTGAACTCTCTTTGTAGAATGGTCATGGTTATTATATAGTGCTTCTATTTCATAGACTCATGCAATGAAGCTCCCACTGCTGTTTTAAATTAATCTACCTATTCAATATGTGATCAGTTAAGGGATTCTAGTCAGAACTAAATTAACCAGAACAGGGCCTAGGAAATTACATACACTGCCTTTTGGATATTCCATCCCTGGTCAGACCAATAAGGCAAGTGTAGGGAATCTAGGCAGTTCTCTACACTACCTTATAGATAATCCAAGTCTGATTAAAACATTCTGACAAATCACTTTCTCGGGCAATCGAGCCTCTGTCCAGTTGTCTACACTCCAGTTCCTAATGGATGTCCAATCCAATTCAGTTGCGTAATGGATAATCTAACCAGGGCCAGAATCACCACTAGAGCAAAACTGGAGAGACTAGTTTGTCTACAATATGTTACTTTAATTAACCGTCTTCTAAAATCGAGGAAGATTGTCAATTCGTAGGAATGTTTTTTTCTATATGTACTGCAGTTAGTCTTTACTCCGTGACCGACTTGATGATCCATTTTTGTTATGTAAATTGTGTGTAAAACACTTTCGGAAGGTACAATGGCTGCAGCAGCAAGGTGCCCGAGCGGCGACCATTCCGGCCGCCGCACCAACACAACCACCACAGTCGCCCGGTGAGCAAGTCACTTAGTAATTGAATAAAATATGTTATCATAAGACGCAGCAGATGTGAAACATCTAAAATATTGATCGATGAATTTTTAATCAAATTTATAAGTAAAAATATTATTTGTTCTTATCATAATAATAAAACAGAATACAAATACTTGTCTTGTAATAAAAAAAAAGGGATAGTACAAGCGGGCAGGGGGCGTGACATAATTAGAACGCCGTTCCATTTGCCGTCACGCCATACGAGTCCATTTAAACCCCAATGCACGGTAGATGTTTCACATCAAATAAATGCTTAATTGTATATCATTATTTTTGAATATAAGTTATAGATAGTTTACTAATAAATGTAAGAAAAAAATTTAAAAATCTAAGAGCACGCAATCACAAAAAAAGTCACTTCCAGCATAGCACTACTTGTATTAAAAGCACAATTGAATCAGGATTAATAATATCTCCCTTTTATTTAGTTATTTCGCGATTACTCATGCTAATAATGCATTCAGCCATGGTTTTTATAAATATAAATAGGAATATCCAGTAACTAGTAACGATTATTAATGCAAACAAATAACTAGTTATAACCAGTAATTAACTAGGTTATAGTTATAGTTATTTCATTGACTACATTTTTTTTAATTATCTCAAAATATTTTATGATTCATTTTCGTTTTTTAAATGGTATGGAAATGAGATTAACGTAAAAAAAACTTGCTTTTTTTTTGTTAAAGTTTTTTTTATGAAAAAATTAAGTATTCGGACCCATGGTCCGATTACTTAATTTACTTCCATTGTACGATGGTATTAATAATACAAATACGCTATATATGTAAAAAGTGTCATATTCATTTTGCTAACTTTGTGGTTAAGAAAATAATTTGGTGCTCAAAACTTCATGTTTCCTATTTAATTGTATTATTTCGTATTTAATTGTAATTGTACACTAACCCACTGTTTATTTCTTCATCTACATTTCTGTCGCTTACAACAATTCGAATGTTACGTCATTGTTATTATTTTCCATCATAATACATTTTCGTTATCCATCTAGTCGTTTTATTACAAAAGCTTGTAGTAACATCACGTGTTTATGGAATTGCATATATCTTTATATACATATACATTTTAAATTTTATTAGTGTAATGACATTGAATGCACAGCTTCTAGTATAATCTGGAGTTTAGTTTAGTTTTTTTATTATATTGGAAACGAACACATTTTATTTAATATTAGCATTTAAATCGCAGGTTTGACATAGAATGTACTCTGTGCAATGTGCGTAACACAAAATGCACATTATAGTATTAAACTATCTTTTCTTTCCTTTCCTTTTTTTTTGATATTTTAAAATTTGGATGTTTGTGGGTATATTCATTTACTTTCTTACGTCAGAAATTCCATTCATTATAGTATTATTAGCTTTTTTTATTTTTTATAAAAGTACAGTATTTATGCAAACGCAGCTTTGTATATTGTAACCGTTTTGTGTACCTTAGTATGATATGCTAAAAAATTTGCACTTATTGTTAAGTGCTCAGTTTGAGTAATGCTCATTCTGCGTTGTGTTCATTCTGACAAGAGCACATTTTGCGAAATGCTCAGTTTGAGTAATGCTCATTTTGCGTTGTGCCCATTCTGACAAGTGCTCATTTTGCGTCACGCACACTTTCTGCATCCAGACCAAGACATTTTCCTCAATATGTTGATTCAGTGGATGGATTAAATTATCCCAAAAATCAAATTCAAAAATGGAAAGCTGTGCGATGTTGTCGTGTTTTAGATTCAAATGTAGTCTCGCTCACTTTAAGTTATATTAGAAATCTTCCACTGACAAGCGGCAGGCGCACTTCGTCGACTTAGAAATTTTGGTATTCAGATTAAGCTCATGCATAAGGATCTAAAGTGACGCATCTACACTGATCAAAAATTATAATCCACATACGTTATGTACACGATTTCTAAACGGCATACAGTTAACCCACGTTACACAAATTCTTGGTTAGGAGTTAAACACTTACCATCCAGCACTATCAAGCAAGTTTGTTTGATAATTTATTTTATTAATACGAAAAATAATTTTGAATTATGGTTAATTAAAAAAGGGGGATTAGGCCAAGGACCCTTTCACTTTTGAATTGGACATTAATATCTGGACTGTTCTCAGAATTATGAGTGATTAGTGTAAGTTCGAACATTTTGATTAACGATTCAACTCGAGTTTCGTTCAAATATGGATTTAAATGAGACAGGATGTAAGTATTTTTTAATAGACTTGTAACGTTATTTTGAAGTCGTGGGGATACAGTGTTGTTTTGTTTAGATTTTTAATTAACATTTTGATTAACGATTCAACTCTAGTTTCGTTCAAATATGGATTTAAATGAGACAAGATGTAAGCATTTTTAATAGACTTGTGATCATTACTTTAAAGTCGTGGGGATATAGTAAGGTTTTGTTTAGATTTTTAATTAACGATTTGTTAACGATTCAACTTGAACAACTGTAAGTATTTTTTTAATTGACTTGTGTTCGTTACTTGAAAGTCGTGGGGATGTGGTATCGTTTTGTTAAGATGTTTAATTAACGATTAAACTCGAGTTTCGTTCAAATATGGATTTAAATGAGGCAAGATGTAAGTATTTTTTAATAGACTTGTGATCATTACTTGAAAGTTGTGGAGGTATAGTAAAGTTTTGTTTAGATTTTTAATTAGCGATTTGATTAACGATTCAACTCGAGTAACTGCAAGTATTTTTTAATTGACTTGTGTTCGTTACTTAAAAGTCGTGGGGATGTGGTATCTTTTTGTTAAGATTTTTAATTAACGATTTAACTCGAGTTTCGTTCAAATATGTATTTGAACGAGACGAGATGTAAGTTATTTTTTTTATTGACTTGTATTCGTTACTTGAAAGTCTTGAGGATGTAGTACTGTTTGTTTAGATTTTTATTAAATAAGGTAATGGAGAAATAAGTAGTGGATATGAAATGTGGAAAAATAATTAAGTAGAGAATTTGGATTTTATTACTTTCCAATCTTATTTTGGGTAAAATATTTTTTTAATGTGTGTGTTATGGTTCTATGGTGGTCTTTGTTAAAATAACTATATAAAAACCTTATTTTCTTTATATTATTTTGGAATTTGTTACGTCTCCACTTCTCAAAAATTATACACAATACGAATAGCTAGCAGTTTTGCGCGGTTCGAAAAATACTTTGTAAAGAATTTTGAATAAAAGTATTTTCATTTGATCCAGTATATAATAAAACTTCAAGAACTTCGCCTCAGCAAATCCATATTTTTTGGAAAATATCATTGTAATAGTTATAATGTTAAAATAAAAGCCGATTTTTTATTTTAATTATTTTTGTATAGGCTTATCAAAAAAAAAAAAACTTTAACTTGTCTTATCAAGACTTTCACGGAAAGCTAGACTTTGTAGGATAAAAAACTGAGACTAAGTATGTCTGCATACGGACGACTTTTCGTACGTATACGTACATATGGGCGGATACAAACCCAGGACCTTCATCTAAAGTAATTTATTTACATTTAAGATTAAAATAACAAATTAACATTCCCAAGAACACCTTTGGATAATGTATTTTGTATCAATCTCTGTATGATTAGCTGTGATAGTTTTAACATAATACATA